>PVIJ01009713.1:0-65058 GCA_004024925.1 Scalopus aquaticus
AGTGAGGTGACAAAGACAGTCACAGCAAGCATCAGGCTTTGGAATGGGGCAGTAATTAAATCAGTATATGGTCCTTCTGGGACCACAGGGCTCCAGGCTTGTTTTAAAGTGTGTTCTTGGATCCAGTTTTGCTCATTCTCCTTACCTGGTTCCAATAATTAGATGTCAGGAAAAAAAAAAAAAAAGCAAAACCAACTCAAACACCCACCGAGGTGGCTGCGGGGACAGCTTGCTGGGCACTTACTGGGAACTCAGCTCTAACTATGCAGCATGTCAAATGACAGCTGATGTTTTCCAGAGGTTTGAATAAAGGGACTTGTACTCATCAGATTGCTGGGAGGCACCCTGAGACCTGGCCAGTCACAGCTGATTTGTGACCAGCAGAATCAGATTCCCCCGGGGGAGCTGTTAAAATGGCAGTCTGACAAGTGAATCAAACTGTGTTTCTTTAAACTGTGTTTTAAACTGTGTTTTAAAGAAAACCCTGGGGCACTGTGGGCGTGTTAACTCAGGAGAAGCCCTGTCCCAAGGATGTTCCTGCTCTTGGTTGTCCATGCCTTCAACTCTGAAAATTCTGATGCTCAGATCTCATCCCTTTGAAATTTTGCTTTAATTGGTCAAATCCAACCAGTCTGGTCCAATTCTTTTACTTTATGGATCATCCAAGGCCTGTTCAAAGAACATCAGGTACACCTGCTTCCAGTAAGCTGTCAAAGCTCAGGGGTTTTGTGCTGAACAACAGCCAGGAACCCCTTCCCCATACATGCCCAGGCCAAGACCCTCCTCTACCATCAACTCACTGATTCCGCTACCTCTGTCACTGCAATCGAAGAGCTCACATACATGTAGCTCAATGCTTCTGAGCACCTGCTCCTTGTAATCACTCAGGAAAGCCCAGGGAAGCCCTGCCCGCCACAGTGCTGTCCACTGTGTTGTTTGGTGGGCCTGGCGCTGGTACCTCACTCCTACTCCCACCCCCTTTAGAGTAGATTTGGTTTTAGAGCAGTATTAGGTTCACAGTCAAGCTGGGAAGAAAGTATTGAGTTTCCAAATATCTCCCCCAACCCCAATCCACACCCCATCCCTCAAGACTGGCTCTCCAGCAATACCCCATCAGGGGCACTTTTGTTACAGTTGAGGAAACTGCACTGACCCATCACTGACTGTCACCCAGAATCCAGGGTTTACATTAGGGTTCACACTGGTGTTGTACATTCTCTGGGTTTGGAGGAATGCAGAATGGCCTGGATCCACCACTACAGAGGAGTTTCACTGCCCTAAACATCTCTGGCCCTGGTATTCTGTAAAAGCACTCAGAGCGTGATCAATATTCAGCCAGGCATGAGAAGCACTGATCATGTGCTTAGTGTGCCAGACCTTACTTCAATCCCTGAGTAGGAATTCGCTTCTGGAATCCTCATGGGGTCCCTCTGCTGTGGGTGCAGCTACTGTCCCCAGCTGTCCAGTTGCGTTCACAGCAGATGCACAGGGAGGACACAGGCAATCAGTCTGCTGCTACATCAGCCCCTTACCCACTACATGCCATCCCCACTTTGCCATCTGCCTCTGTGATCTCAGAATCACACTTGGGTGAAAAGGAAAAGCAGAATTCCCCATGAAGTCCACTCGTGTACTGTGTTCCCCAGAACTCTGTGCTTTGTAACCCACAATTCCAGTTCTTCAGGGCCCTCTGCCCCCAGATCTGCTTTCTGCAACTCTCCATGCCAGCTCGTTTCTTTACTATCACTTCTACCCAGGCTGTTGCTTCCAGCTCCAGCTCTGGTCCCTCTGCCTGGAATGCCCTCCCTGCCCAGCCAACATTTAATCCTTCCCCACTGGTCCTGAGTTCATGCTCCTGGCTGCCTTCCCTAAAGATTCAGGCCACTGTGACCTCTCCCCTGCTAGCCACAAGAAACTCTCACTGCCTTTCGGAATTCGATGATACTGGACTTTACAAATCACATTCTGCTTCTCCCTGTTTAATACTGCAAAGTCTGATCTCTTAGTTAAACGGGCAGATTTCCCAGGGAAAGAACCAAGTCTTATACCACTGATTTCACAGCTCCCTGCACTGGGTATGTGTAGTCATAGGTCCAACAGGGAATGTGGGAGTGGGGTGTTCCTGCTGAGTCAGAGGTGTGCTCTTATCAGATAGGAGAGCAGGAGCGCCCCCTGCTGATGGGGCACAGTGCGTGGAAGCATCTCACAGAAGGAAGTCCATTTCTCCTGCTGGAGTCTTTGTACTTCTCTCTGGCCCCCTCCCCCATGGGCAGGCAAGGCTCAGAAAGTTCCAGCCTTGGATAGGGGAAAACATTTTCTTGAAAATGAACAAAGCAGGCCTGCCACTTTGAGGAAAACTATTGTCTGTTGCCAGAGAGAAAAACCCAAGCTTCCAAGCTATCCTTGCAGTCCTTTCTGCAACTAGGAACTTCTGGTTTCTTCAAATACTCCCCCTTCTTCCTGCCCCTTTCTTTTTCTCCTACCTTCTGTGGCTCTCACTATGCATACGTTGTAAGTTTGATGGTGTCCTATTAAAAGACTGTTCATTTTCTATAGTTTCTTTCTGCTCCAAAGGTTGGATCATTGCAATCGTTCAAGTGTATTGCTTCTTTATTCTGCCTGCTATGATCTGCTTTGGAACCCTCTAGTGAAGTTTCTATTTTAGTTATTATACTATTCAACCTCAGAATATCTGTTTAGTTCTTACTTAAATTTCTGTCTTTATTGGGACCTTGTTTTCATGCTTTCCTTTATCTCTTTACACAAGGCCGGTGTCCACTGCCTGGCTGAGGCATCACCACATGTGCACACAAACGCTGGGGAATCTGCTGGTTCCAGTCATCTCAGTGCAATCCCAAGCACCACTAAGTTAACTCAGCAGAGACTTCAGTGATCACAAACAATAAAAAATACAGAGTTTAAAGAACTTGTTCAGGAAAGTAACTAAACAAACAAACAACTCCTGGCAAGGGGGGAGAACCCGATTTCCAGTGATGCCATGTTACATTGTTTAAACATTCAGTTTCCACAAAAATTATGAGACATGTAAAAAAAGAATAAAATGTGGCCCATACATGGGCACAGGGGGTGGGGAAGGGGTGGAGCAGTCATAGAAACTGCCCTAAGACTTGCTACCCAAGATCTTTAAATGAGCTATCTTAGGTATGTCCAAAGAATGGGGACTGTCCTAAGGGCACTCTGGGTGAGTTCAAGTAAGACAGTTCTATGCCTGGGATTCTCCAGGGAACCACGAGACAGGACAAATAATGACAATTCATGGAAATTGAGGCAGTTCCATCCTGTACTGCCGCCTCTGGTGGCTACCAGGCAGGCAGCTGGCTTTACCCTGATTGTGGACTCTTGGTTTCCAAGATGACCATGTTGCTGAGAATAGGGAGTGGGGTTAAGGCAAGTCAAAACATCAGAAAACGTGCTGTTGTAACAGACATTCAGCCATCTATCTTGAATGCACATTCAGTTGCCTTTGTTTCGCTTTCAGAGTTCTGAAAATTTTGATTCAGACTATTTTTTGCCAGTATTCTTGTTGCTTTTATGGAAGAGAGAATTTTCAGAGGTCCTTACTCAGCCATTTTTACTGATATGCTCCACCTTCCAATTCTGCGCAACTTCACACAGAGTTGACTTACATTATTACAAATTAATATTCATATATACTATTTCCATAAGTAGAAATTTGGAAAAATTGTGTTTTTTATCATAAGTTTGATAGTTTCCCAATACTCCAAAGTTGTTCTGATAAGATTGATAGGAATATTAGTGCAATAAAAATAGTACAATAGTACAATAGTACAATATTAGTACAATAAAAATATTGTATAATGAAATGTATTTATATTGGGAAGACCTAATTCTTCCAAATGGTATACTCATGAATTAAGATCTTCCAAAGGACCAAAATATGCAGGGCTGTGTGTGGGGAGTGGAGGGGTGATTTGGGGAGGAAGAAAAGGGAGATGCTTGTAAAATGCAATATAGATCAATAGATTTTATGTAACAAGTATAAAAAGTTAATTGATATGGTTTTATATTCCAAACCGCAACTAATCATTGTAGAATATCAAAGAGGATTATCCATAATCATAGGAAAAGACTATTAAAATCTGCCTTCCTTTTCCAACTATTTCACTATATGAGTCCAGGTTTCCTTCAGCTACTTCAACCCAAACAACATGCTGAATGCAAGAGAAGATACAACACCCACCCACCATCTAATAAGCCTCCAGATATATATAGAAAAATATAAACCAATACCCATCTCATAAAATTTTACTTTGTTTTGCAAAACTATAGGTATTTTTCATAAAAACAGTTGTGATATGTAATGAGTTTATTTTTATTCTTTGAAAATGAATAACTTTAAAATTTTTCTGTTTTGATTTTAATATGGCAAATAGTGGCAGCTCTAACTACATAAACAATCAATCATTAGGGTTTTCAGTTACTTTTGAGAATCTGAAGTGGTTCTGTGGCCAAAATGATCTGAGAGGCTCTGCTTTAGACCAATCGAGGGGGTCAAATAGCAGAAGGAACCCCATTCACTGAAGATAGTGTGTACCTCACTGTATGGACGTGATTCATGTACAAAGCACCTGGAGTATTCAACAAGACTTTCACAGCGAGGTGGAAGAATGCTGCTGCTTCCTTCAGCCAAAGGGAAGATATACAAGGAGGGAACTCAATTAATTGTTCAGGGAATTTCTTCGTGGATGGTTTTGCATTCCTGTCAAATCATTGTGGGGCTTACAGGTCACTCTGCCAGCATCCCACACATGCTCAAGCTGACTGTCCTCTAGGCAGTCCAGCCTCTACCACTGAAGTGTCTGCTTTGAACGCCCCTTACCCTTCTGGTGTGTACCTCTGTGGCACAAAACTGGCCAACAAGGTTCTCAGAGAAATTTGTTTTATCTCACCCAGTTGATTTTTAGTGTCTTGAAGCAGACATAATAGCCACAATTACCTGAACTCTTCCTCCGCATTGAACATGATATGCACACCAGGACATACAGACAGGATATGTTGGTTGATCAATCTAGGGGCAGTCTTAGCATAGAAACACTCGGCAAAAATGATTTCTCTGCACTCTGCCATTTTCTTTCTCTGAATGTTGATTTTCTAACAGGACATACAGAGCCAGGCTTCAGGGTCAGAAGCTCTGGTTTCTTACCCTACCCTACCACTTACTAGCTTTATCCCTTTGGGGAAACTATTCAATCCCTGGGAGCCTCAGTTTTGCACACACAGAGCAGTCAGCACACTGTTTAGCAGAGGAGGCATTTAACCAACGCTGGTCTCCTTGCTGATGCCCCATCCCCTTCTTTAGATGCTTAGAGATAACAACACAGGTCATGTCAACCACAGAGCACAGCTCTGTCACAGGCATTCATTGACCGGTCAGAAGAGAATTCAACTTAATCCAGCTCATTTTCCTCTCCAGTGTACTTAATGAAATCAGCTCCAGCTCATGCACCATAAAAGCTTACATCACTAAATCAGAATATTTTCCCATTGGATTATCTACTCATTCAAAAATTGAATCTATTTAACCCAATTCTTTTCTCCATATTTTTCTAAAATTTCTTATGTTTTCCCTCCTTGATCCTGAGAACCATCTCTGTTCCCTTCCTGATTTCTTACCTCGTCCTTTGTGCCCTGCAGCCTTTCTTCCTTCTCTTCCTTTCTCTTCTCCCCATGTCAGGCTGCACCTTCCAGGGAGGTGGTTCCTTTTGTGGGGGCTTGTGTCTGGATAGAGCAAGAAATCAGAATTAGTTGGGATTTTTCAGCAGCCTATCATGCTGTTTCATGCTCCTTGTCAACTCAACTGAGATCACTCTCTAAGAATTAATCAAAAGGAGGCATGAAAGGGATGACATGAGCACTGTAAAATTCAACCTAAAACTCCCTCTTCATTCCTCCTTTGGCTTTAACTGAGGAGCCCTAAGCCTCATCAATGACGAGGGAGAATGAGAAGGTCTCCAAGAGTGGGTCAAGAGCAACTGGTATCAGAATATGTTTGGGATCTTTTAAAGCAGATTCCCAGGCCCTTTACCCGTGGACTCTGACACAAGACTTGCAATGGGTTCCTTGATGATCCCTTGCACTCTTCTGGAGAGCCAGTGGCAGCCTGGTGGTAATACTTCCACATTCTTGTTACGGAGAAGGGTCATAGGCCCTTCATGTTGATCTTCTCATTTGAACCTTAGGATAACCTTATACAATTGATAGGAGCACTGTGTACCCCAGAAAGGTATCCTAAATTGCTATCTCCCTGTGCCAGCGGATCAAACTCACCTCAATCATAGGTGGGTGGCCTCTGTCTGGGATCTAGGTTACCAACAAAACAAGATATTAATGACATTGGAATTAGCCTGTGATTTTTAAAACCACACCTGTGTGATCGAACACCCCACTAGTGAAGGCATATGAGCACATATGTGCGTGGAGAGACAAAGGGGTCCCCAGTGAAGAAGAGAGGATGAGGACTGTGTCCCATGGCTATGAGTATCTGACACAGACCCTCCTGGGTTGGATATTTGTGCACATTTTACACAGATCAGTCAATGAAGACCTAAACATTTTCAAACCTACCACACCTGCCTTCTAACATTGGTTGTTGACTTTGGGGTAATTCAGAGAGTGAGATCAGCCCGATTACAATCGCAGTGAGGCCCAATGTGCTCATTCCGAGTGCTCATTATAAATCACACATAACACATTTTTTTACTGGAACTGCCGAAACTGAAGAGGGTCCTGATGAGAAATTTCAGCAAAGTACATCTGGCTCCAGGCTATAGTCAACAAAGGGAGGTGCCCCAGGAGCTCTGTCCCTCCTAGAACAGGGAGAGCAGGTGTGGTGTGATCCAGGATTCAGTTCCTTTCCTCCTGGGTCAAAGCCAAACACCTGGCTTGGTCTATGTTTGTTACAATGCCATATGGACACGGGTTTCCAGCCAGAGGGGCTCACGGGCTATGGTTTAGACCTTACAGTCTTGTTAAACTACAGAGGAAATCGCACTGTTCTTCACACATGTAATCCTAGTATATTATCTTTTTAGCCTCCTGGCAAGACCCAGGCTGCCCTCTTAGCATGGTCTGAAGAATTATTGCTTATCCTGTTCCACTACAGGATGTGGAATACTTTAGTTATTTGCAGAGGATGTCTCATTCCAGAAAATGCTTTTTCAAATTATTATAACACAAAAATGACTTAAAAAGAGAGAAGAAATTAGGATAAGAGAGGTTTCCCCAATCATCTAAGTAACTCTTAGCATTTTCAATTTGGGGTAAAATTGTAGAAAGGTTTAAGGAAAATGCTGATTCCCAGGCCTCTCAGCACAAGAGGCCAGAGCCCAGAGCTGGTGGCCTCTGCCCATTTCCTCTTTCCAGGGAGACCACAGAGTTCCCTGCTAGCACAGGGAAAGCCGTGGTCATGTTCTCTGTGTGCCATGATGTGAGAAAGGTTGGCATTCCTGGTCACACTTGGGGAACTTACCTGTATATTCTCTTCATCCTAGCTGTACCCCAGAAGACACTGCTGTTTATCAAGTCACTGCCAAAAATTGCTTTGGAATGATCTGCTGTTCTGCGTCCATTGAAGTTGAGGGCTTGTCTCAGAAGCCACAACACTGTCCTGCCCTGAAAGACGATTGGGACACAAGTTGTCTCCATGAAACAGAGACATATGAGCAGAACACAAATCAAACGGATGAGAAAGAACAGCCCTATAAGGAAGAAGAAAGCTCCTCCTCGGAGACTCCCCCGTCAGCTGACTCCCCCTCCTCCAGATGCGAAGGTCTGTGCTCATGCCAGTTACTGGCCAACAGTGATGTCAGCACACCCAGTGCCGAAAGTCCCTTGGATGGTAAAGAAAGGAGGCACACAGAAGAGGCGTCCGATCCAGATAACACAGACGAAGATGCAGCTGGGCTGCTTTTCCCTAATTCAAGTAATATTCACCATGAACAAGATGCATGTAGCCAGAGGAGCCTGCTTTCCAAGGGGTCATTATCAAAAGAGGGCGCCTTCAGAGACAACGGCCCTACCGATGCAGTCTTAAATGCTAGTCATCAAAACCCCAAAGCACAGAAATACATCAGTATCAGCCTGCCGCTGTGGGAGGCGGCCGGGTCCCCTCACCCAGGTGACAGGGCGACGAGCCACAGGCAAGGGGGCCCACAGGTCTCCAGGGAAGACTCTGACAGTGACTATGAACTTTGCCCAGAGATCACCCTCACCTACACTGAGGAGTTTTCAGATGATGACCTGGAGTATCTGGAATGTTCCGACGTTATGACGGATTACTCTAACGCACTCTGGCAAAGGGCTCTGCAGGGGACTCAGTGTGTTTTTTTATTAGAAAGCGATGACGAAGACATGGAATCCAGCGAGTGTTGCCTAGGTGGGTGTGAGCACTTTCTCAGTGAAATGGGTTGTGGGCCTCAGGTGTCGGGTGACACTGGACCTATGGAAGCCACCGCTGGTTTCTGTGCTCATCTCTCACAACCCCAAGGAGTGGGGGTGAAGAGCACTCCAGCCTCCACCCACAGTTCCTCATCTCCGCAAACAGAGATGACTCTGACTTTGGGACCTCACCAGGATGGCATGTCTACGGTGACTGACCGGGGGAGATATAAACTACCCACTGCTTCTGAGGCTGCAGAAAATGATTATCCAGGAATTCAAGGAGAAACCAGAGACAGCCACCCCGCTGGAGAGGAATTTGCCTGTGACAATCTGCTGAACGTGGAGAAAGCCGTGACTAGGAGAGAGATGAAGCGCTCGTCTGGAGAACTAGCGCAGGCAGGGGTGACAGCAGCCCAAAAAAGCATCGGGGAAAAGGACTTACCGAGCAGGAGGGGCTCTGAGAAAACTGCTAGAGTGAGGCGACCAGGAATGAAGGGAAAATCCAAGAAACTGAAAGAAAGTGCAACAGAAGGCACCCCTAATCTTCTCTATCCCAAAGAACCTGTTAAGCACCCACCAACCCAGAGTGATAAGAGAGAGAGTCCTCTCACCATAGCAGAAGCCACTGATCTGAATTCCCAGGTCCCCGCAGGAGAATGTGCTATTTCAACCCAAGCAGAGCAAGAAGCAACACACCTGCAAACTTCATCAGACTCATTTCCCCAAGATGGGGACTCATACTTTGAGGGAGAAGAGGTACATGTTACCAACCTGTTTGAAACAAGTCACGCTCCACACCAGAGTCATCATCCTCAGGTAAGAATCCTCTTTTTTAAACAAAATCTACAAGATGAAAGGGGTGTGTGTGTGTGTGTGTGTGTGTGTGTGTGTGTGTGCATTTCCTGTTGCTCACATTTACGATTGCTGCACTACAATGTAAATCAAAATAAGGCTCCCAACACACCAGGGTACTTGTGAATAACAGCTGCTGCTGTTAGGAAGGAAATCTGGTTTTGAAAAAAAGCCCAGATAAACCCTAAGCCATCCTAATTATAGCAAAAGACAGATAGAAGTAAGAGGCACTAATGGGATTCTGGACAGCTGGAAAAAGAAATCTGATATTTTGTCTACTGCTTGTGTTTTAACTAGGCAATGTCCCTCTTCAGAAAGTTTTTCAAGAAAATGTTTTGGGTGCAATCTTCAAAAGAAACAAAACAAAAGATTCTTTTCAGTCATTTTCAGAGGCGCTTTGAAACTGGTTTAAGTGCTGGCTTTAATCAGAATTCATTGTTCAGATGAAAGATTCCTATGTATCAAAGATGTGTAGAATTTACTTTGAGATGCCAGAGAAAAGTAGGCAAAGTTTTTGTTGTGCCAGTGAGATATTTTTGATTGGATGTTTGCTTAATTTTGTTTTCCTTAGATCACAAAGTATAAAAGAGGCTAAGAAAATACTACCATCTGTTTTACTCTATTATTGCCTTGGGGGTATATTTGAAAGAGATGGAATTAAATTAATGGGAATAATTAATGCACAAAGAAAGCTGTGTTTGACATATGAATTTATTATATTTTATTTTAAATATTAATTTTTAATTTTAAAATGGACTTTGAATTGATGCTATACTATAATATGGTCAAGATTTAGTTTTTGAAAAATACCTAAGAAAATTTGCTTATCGATCATTTTTATCATATTTTATATTCTCTCTTTCTCCAACTTTGTACTGGGAACCTAGTATTGTTTTATAGGAGACTAGACCTACTCCAAAGAAAATAAAATGTTCCCAAATGCATTCAAAGTTATTGAACTCTCCCTGTGAAAAAGAATCAAATGCATTCATTTCTAAAGACCCCGTCATAAAATAGCCAATCTAAAAATCTCCGGATCGGAGGTAGCTATTTCCTGAGCAAATTTTCCTCTTTGGCTCAATTAGCCATAGAAAAACTACACTGTTATTTTACTTTCTGCAGGATAGCCAGTTTTAACCCGTTTGGTTTTTTTTTTTTTTTTTAACATATAGCACTGATCACACCCCACTGATCAAAAGTATAAATATATGGAGGTGGTTTAGCCAAATGTCAGTACATAATTAAGTTACCATGTTAAATTTTCATGTTCGTAACAGCATTTCCTTTACTATTCTTGACACACTCTTGCTGACCCAGCTAAGTTTTTACAGTTGTTTATCCATTTTGAGCATGTTTCACTGGGCAAATTACTTAATTATTAAAAGTTGGGGGTGGGTAAAGTGGGCAAAAAGGAGCAAGTGGAAGGGAGGGGACTACGGCAGCATCTATTTTAGACCCACCACTGAGGAGACAATTTCCATGCCCTCCTGTCAAAAAAATGAGAGGAACAAAAGGAAGGAGCCCCCACCCATTCTCAGCTTGGGCTCTTAACTGAATCCTGAGGTGGGGAACCAGTGCCCAGCAAAGCACACTTGTTTACTGGCAATGCAGCTGGACACAGTGGGCATGACTGGGGCCACAGGTGGTCTGATCTATGACCTCTTCATCTCTACTGAAGTTCTCACGGGACGCCCATGCTTGCACATTCACACACACACTCATGGGTGCACACTCACCTCACCAGCTCTCAGCTCCAGCTCCAACCTGTGGCTCATGGCATGACTGAGGCAATCACCTCAGAACCATGAGGACGACTGGTTAAAAGGCTCACATCCTGCACATAGTAGAGCCATTGCTCCCTTTGCTGTACGCAGTAGTGGAGCCGAACTCTCACAAACAGAAACCTGACTAGAAGCTGTACATTCACTTTCTGTGCAGCCTGAAGTTAGAAATAGGATCTCTGGATCTGTGCCATTTATTTTCCCTTGACCAAAGCAGGAAAATTTTGCTGCCAGGACTGGCATAATCGAGAATGTAGATTCTTTGCCCCACGCAAAAAGGTACTGTGACTATTGGAGATGTCTCTGCTTCTTACACACACACACACACACACACACACACACACACATTGTGGCCAGGTCTACAGCAAATGACTAAATATCACTGAGAATGAGATGCAAGAACATCAGGGCCATGGAGGACTGTATCAAACTTTTTATAACAATGTTCAAACACTGCTGAATCTCCTCATAGTTACATCAAAGGCGTTTTAAATATTTATTCTCAGCTATCTGAGGCTTGTGGGAACGTGATGGTTTGAAATGGGTGAAAATCCTGAGTTGGGGGTCACGGTAAAACGTTTACCCACTCTTTGATTCATTTGCCTGATTCACTTACCTTTAGGTGTCTTTGTAGAAACAGTGAGCTGCAACTTTTGGAATTTTATCTTCATCTGTATATTGCTTTTCACACTCTGAGAGTATGGCTTATCTCCATTGATCACAACAAGGCTCTCCTGTAACTACCTCCTGCCTAAACTGACATCTCCAGGTGGGGCGACTTTCTGCCTTCCTTTCCTGCTTTTACAGCGCAGGTCCATCTTGTTCCAATTTGGCTTGAAACAGTACCTACCCAGGCTAGAATTGGAAAGCCCCCAATTTCTCTACATTTATGGAAGATTCCAAAGTTAATCTCAGTTTGGGAGTGGAAAAAAGAGAGGGTACCCCAGGCTAACTTGAACTGTCTTCAAGGGTCACACTGCCAAGCCTTCACCTTGGGTTCGCTCTCGCTCTCCTCATCCAGCTGAGAGGCTGGCCTGAGAAGCTGCCCATCTTAAGTTTCCCTGTAGCCACGCCGGGGGAAGATCATCCCTGCTTTTAAACCAGAAGTGCTGTGTCTGTCCTTCTGCATAGTTGCTCAGTTTCCCCCAAGGAGAGTTCATTTCTGTTCTGGGAATCTCATGGGATCTCAAGTGTACAATATGGAAATGTAATCTTAGGTTCCAAAAGTCAAGAATCTTCCTGACTAGGAATCAGCCCTAAGCACTAAAATGAATGGATAAGATTGGTGCTCGATTAAACTCTAGAGTATAAAGTACACTCGAGTATGATTCTATCATCACTGGTCTTCACCACTTTGTGGCCTTCACTGTCATAAACACAGTCTTTGGTTTCCATCACATAAAAGACAACAATGCTACTGACTCCATTAGGAAATGCCTCCTCTGTACCCACCCCCCCCACCCCGCCTTTTGTTCCTGGAATAGGCTGACCCCATGTACTTGGGGTTGTGAATGCTGGTGATTCACACACCACCTTGCTTTTTACTGGTGGTTGTTGGCTCTCCAAATTGCTAACTCCATCAGGAAGATCTTATCACCCTCCCTCCCTGGCATTCAAGACCTTCCTCGCTGTTGCTTCCATCCACCTCCAGGAGGCAAAGTAGGCAAACCCACAGACAGCTCTACTCATCTGGAAAATGAAGTATTCTCTCACATGTAATGCTTGCCCCCTTTGGCTTGTCTGCTGCTTAGCTGGTGTGCCCCCACTAGGGCCCAGATCCTACCGGATCCTTCAAGCTGCACCCCTATCTGGGATCTCTCCTGCCAGAGGAACACAGCATTCTTGTCCACATTTGTGGTCTTGGGGGTTCCTGGCCTGAGTTGTTTCCTGCCGTATTGCGTTCTGACTCTGTGGCCCTGGGAAAAATTGCTTAAGCCCCAGTTTCCTCATCTAAATCAGGAAAAACAACAATCATCATCATCATCATCATCATTATCATCACAGACAGTTGTGAAGGTTCAAGTCCTGCAGGTCAGATGCCCATTAACGTAACTATGATGCAGTTAATTGAATAAGTTTTATCATTTTAATATTGCTTGTCATTTACCTTCTCAATACATATGTCTACTTCAAGTTTACTTATAATTATTATTAAGCCATTGCTTAGAAAGATTGAAAATAGCCTGCACATTGTTTAATAAGCAAATTATTAAAACAATTCTGATATACCCATCAACAATCAGATTTTCTAACAGGCATTTAATAATTTGGGAAAGTAGCCAAGAGTTGATATTAAAGAAAATGGTGGATGGGAAAATTGGTAGATAGGGCACAGTCCAAACTGTGCATGTGTGAGGATATTTTCTTGGCACTGGAAGATGCTGATAGTTGACCAAATCATTGTCTTTTTTTAAAATTAATTTATTTTCTTACATCATTGTTCATTTTTGCCAAACCACTCTCTTTAAGAAGATTATGATTCAGGTATTTTGTAACTGTGTACACTATCCTCTATCCTTCTTTTCCTTTGAAAATGGAATGCTGTCTTTTTTCCCTTTGCCCAGAGGATATGTTTGCCCAGTTAGACAGTAAAAATGACTGAGAGTGCTAGAGGGAAAAAAATGCATATGTCCTTTCTCATCATGTTCAAGACTCACTGAAGGTTGGTTGCAAATGGCTTCATACCTTTTTTATGGAAAATTGTGTGGCAGTCATTGTACTTGCTCATGCAATTGTAAGAAATGAAACACAGAGACCTGAGGCTGAGGTTCCCCCGATGAGAACATTTTGGAAAACTCTAATAAAACATCACAACCAATCTGTTGACAGCGTAGCATCTACTGATCTTATCCACATGTCCCAAGTTTTACTTGTACTCAAGCATGCGTGTGCGTGTGTGTCTGTGCATGTGTGTTAAGATCTATGGAATTTTATCAACTGTGTAGGTTTGTGTGATAACTGTGGCATCAACTATGTGGATTTGTGTGATAAATGTGCTATTGAAACTTTGTGTTAATCTAGGTCAACCTCATAGCTAGGCAGGCAGTTCCCTAACTGGATGAACTGCAGATTCAAAATGTGCATGGCCACGCAGTGACAAGAGGCAAGGAACATAATAGTTCTCCAGAAAATATGTTTTTAAGCAGAGGAAAACATAAGCAGATCATCAAGAACTTGTGCTACAGTTTTCACATCTGGGGCAGAACAAGCTGATCTTGAATTCATGTGCATAGTAAGATGCGTCCCTGCCCCCCAAAACAACTGTTCAAACTGCTCCAGAAGTCTGATGAGCCGGCTCTCTACTGGTGATGGGAAGGACAGAAGTCTGTAGCCGCTCATCTCTCAGCATGTGGCAGTGACACCTCTTGTCAGCACCCTTCTGGTGGCGGTGGCTGACCCAGGGAGCAACATAAACATTTCTTTTCAATCACAAAGCCCACTGTGCCTCTTCTGCCAATTATCATTACTGCCTTGGATCTACAAAACCACCCAATATCCTGGTTCACTGACACGGTGTGCTCAGTCAGCCAAATAATCATTGGGAAATCATTAGAACTACAGCCTCACTACTCACGGTGGCAGGGTCTGTACCAAGCTTAACACAGAATCACCAGCCCCTCCCAAACTGCTGAATTAGAACCTGCAGTCTAACCAGAATTCCAGGAGATTGGGGTACACACTAAAGTTTCAGAAGCCCTGGCATAGAGTCTGAGATCTTTCCAGATTAGAAAACATGCTAAAATTGGTCTTAACTGTGGCTACACATGGGATTACCTGGAATATTAAAACATCCCAGAGTTTTGTTCTCAGATGTTCAGATGTAATTTAGTGGAATGTGGCTTGGGCATTGGGGTTTTCAAAAGCACCCAAGTGATTTTCTATACAACCAAGGTTGAGAATCTTAGCTGTGCTTTAAATCACCTGTGCTATTTTCTAATCTACAGTCAGATACCCAAGCCCCACCTCCGGAGCTCCTGATTTAGTCGTTTTAGGGTAGGGCTCAGGGATGTGCAACCTGAGGAAAACTGCCTGGGACTCCAGGCCCTAGGACTCTCATGGAGTGGAACGTAAGGGCCATCTTGGGGGGCTGCAGGAGCTAAAGGTGATAGACCACCTGTGAGCACTGTCCTGGGGACTCCAGCCCAACTGCCCACTGGCTTAGCTGAGGAACAACAGGCTAGGTTATGCATACGCTGCTTTTTAAACAGAGGCAATGGGTATTCTCCATGCATAAGCTGTGTCTGCTCTAGGGCAAAGTGAGCATTTCTGAAATTCCTCCCATTCTGCAAGAGCACAATCTGAAAACATCTGGGCTTCTGGAAGCAAATAGCCCTCTCCACAGGCCACTTCATGGACACATCACTTTAAAACCAGACTCAACAAAAGCAAACCATGCACCTGGGAAGTTTACTTGGCTTGCCTGGGGGCTGCCCTGGCAGATATTACAAATACAGAAGAGAACTGAGTGGATGAGCTGGCAACTCTTCAGTTAGAGAAAGTGAAGGGTACTGGGGCACCAAGACAGAGCAGAGCTGCACCCACTGGGCTGCTGTGAAGGTGCCACCTGCACATAGACTTGCTCCTTGGCGAGAGCAGCAGGCTTCATTTTTAATTGTATAAAAATGCCACCTGAAAGGGACCCTTGCTGCCAGTGCAAAATCTGAGCTAAAGGCTATTTCCTTTGCTGCTCCAGATTTCAGTATTTGCTCCAGTTATTCAGGGCCCCTTTGTCTAGGAAAAATCATGATGCCATTCCCCCTTTAACTGACCTAGCCTTACTGCTTCCAGAACCATGCCATCTCCCCAAGACCTCATGGCCCGAGGCCTCCTTCTGCTTAGGTGGCCCCAGCCCTTTATGCATTGGAATCACTTGCTATGGCACAGGTTTAAAAACACCAGTCTCTATATTTTACCCTAGACTTGTTGAATCTGCACTTTCAGTAAGCTTCTGATGAGTTTCATGCACAGGGAAGTTTAAGCCCTGAGACCCAGAGTGAATTCTGCTACTTGAGATGTTTGTGTAAAGAACCAGAGGACTTTGGAAACAACAGGAAGATTAGGGCTGATCCTCTTTGCCCTAAGAGGGGAAACCTCATGATTTGGATGTTTCTCTGCTTTCTAGCTGGCCTGCTAAAAATGCAGCTTGTTTTTCACCTGTCCGCAATTGAAATAAATACAGATCCTGATTTATTGTAACTAATCCAAAACAGGTGTGCCATCTGCAGCTGAGTTTTATTTTGAGCAATAGTTCAGTGACAGGAATTTGGGAGGCAGAGGGGGGCAGGTGAGAGGAGGGTCACGGCTGCTAGGGTGGGCTTTTGTCCTGGTAGCAAATCTCCCATCACTGTCCTGGCAGGAGCTGAGTGTCGAAGAATGGGCCTTATCTGTGGTTTGTTTTTTCTATTGTTATGATTGAAATGAGTTTGTGTCACTGAAATAGGATAGAAAAACCACTGAAAGAACCACCCATCTACCAAGACAAATAAGAAAGCCATGGTAATAAAAATGATGCAGCAATAACCCAAAATGGATCAATAGATGCATCAAACTGAGTAGCAAGTGCAGAATCAGGCCCAAGAATATGTTAGAATTAGGTTTATGATAAAAAGTGGCCTCTCAACTTTTAAGGAAGGAACAAAATCTTCGATGCTGACAGAATTAGCCATCCATAAGGATAGAACAAATAACAACAGTACCTTAAAATGGACCCTAAATAAACTCCAGATGGCTCTCTGAATATAAATGTAAATCTGAAGTTAAATATAAAGCACCAAGCTAAAAATGACTAGAAATTATTTCTATGACCTGAAGAACAATAAAATCTTCCTGGGATACACAAAAAAGAGAGAGAGAGAGAGAGAGAGAGAGAGAGAGAGAGAGAGAGAGAGAGAGAGAAAAGAGAAAAAAAGGCAACTTGCAATTATATCAAATTAATAACTTCTGTGTACAAAAAATAGCATTAACAAAATTAAATGAAAGTGACATAAGGGATATAAATGCAGACCTTCTGTAAAAGATAAAGATTAGTTTCCAAAGAGTATATAAAACACAATTAGAATTTTTAAAAATACCCTTGACAATTGATTTTTTTTAAAAAAAGGTATAGGTAAATAAATACTAAGGGCACAGAGGAGGAAATACAGAAGGTTAATAAACATACTTAGGAGTGGAATTGCTGGATAACTCTATGTCTAGCCTTTTCAGGAGCTGCCAGACTGGTTTTCAAAGCAGATGTACCATTTACATTCCTACCCACAGTGGAGGGTAAGCCAGATGTGTAATTTTAATTTTTTCGGAAGCCATATATTCTTTAAAAGTTCAAAGACACAGGTGAAGTAAATTCTATGATATGTTAAATATATATTAACAATATGTATTAAACCAATATAACCAACATATTATTTCATTATGTAATCCACATGAAAGATGAGTTATTTTACATTTTTTTTTTGGGGGGGAGTATGAAATCTTCAACATCTGGTGTATATTTTGACTTACAGAATATCTCAATTTGGATGTTAACAGTTAATTGGAAATACTTGATCTGTACTGAGATTTCATGAAATCAGCCATGAAAGAGTAGATTCACAAACCTAAATTGTTTCAAATCTACTTAAATTTTTTCCTAACTGAATCACACAGGTCAGTTTTTAAATTTACAAGTTAATCAATTTGAATGGAATAAAATTTAAAGTTCCGTTCCTTCATTGCCATAGGCACATTTCAGGGCCCACTGGCCGCAAATGGCTTAAAGCTACTGGATTGGACAACCCACCTCTGAGTTATTTCTGTTGTAATTGTGATTTTTTTAAAAAGCCTACTGCTCCAGGCCTCCACCTTGGTTCTCATTTTTCTTCTACAGCTGATCCAGTGACAAGCTGTAACTTTCTCTCTCTTTCAAAATAGACTTCCTTTAGAGCAGTGTTAGGTTCACAGCAAAACTGAACAAAAACAACAGAGTTCCATACACCCCCTGCACCGACACCTGCACAACCTCCTCCGCTCTGAACCTCCCCCTCCCACACCAGAGCGGTGCATTTGCTATGACAGATGCGCCCACCTGGACATACCATCATCGCCTGGTGTTCACTCTGGGGTTGCACTTTCTATGGGCTTGGGTGAGTGTGATGCCACGTACCCACCTTTATATGTAATTCCATTTTAAAGGCAAGAAAGGATCATATATTCCTAGTCATGGTCCAGCAGTTGCAGCAAAGATCACCCCATGAGCCCCTCTGCCTCCCAGTCCTCACCCCACGCAGACCTTATTTACAAGTCAGCTCTAACTGAGGCCGCCCCCATGCCAGGGCCTTTGTGTCCCACTTGGCATCCTGGCAGCCCTACTGCTTCTCTTTAGAACTTCTTGGTTGGGTTCCACAGTGTCTCTTGTGTCACTTTAAAAACAACACACCATCCTGCCCCCAAGCCATCTATCCTGTTACTGACAGGAGAAGGACAAAAGAGGACTCCTTCTCGTCTTTGGGGTCACAGGTGACTGGGCTTGGGAAATAAGATGTGGACTAGAAAGCTGGGATGTGGGCCGGAGGTGGCTTCTCCCTTAAAAGTGTTGTTAGTGTGAGTTTTCATTACAATTCTAAGAGTTTAGTCTGGCGGTGAAGTAGTATCTATCACCATCTCCCCAGAGGAAGGGATTCTATGGCCCATTCTCTCAGTTATTCCTGGGATCTACTGGACAGTGCTTCTCAGTACAGGTCACCTGTGGCCTGGTGGATCCCAGCTTGAGACCCAGCATTTCTAACAAACTCCCAGGGGGTCCCAGTGACCACACTCTAATGAAAAAAGACTTTCCCTTGAAAGTATTCAACCTGCCTGACCTCCCTTCCACCTTCCTCTTCCACTCTCCCCCGCTCAATAGCTAATAATAGCTGATGTTTAGTGAAAGCAAATAGATGCCAGGGACTGTGCTAAGACTCCAGTGGGATTGCGCATTTAATTATCTCAACAGCCTAATGAGACAAGCTCTGGGCTCCGGGTCAGGAGCTGGAAGAGCCTGGCTTTGGAGACAGCCTGCCTGACTCCAGACCCTCGGCCCTGACCACAGGATTACCCAGCTTCCCTAATTCCATTTTAGGGCTCAGCTCCTTACCTCTCTTTAGAACTAAAATAAACCCTGATAACCATCGTTAGCTCTGGGGAAGGGGGCGAGTAGCTGGGTGCAGGGCTTGGGGGACGCTTCTGCCCCAGGTTCCTTCACCATATACATTGTGAACTTCATACTCTGTGTGCATTAATTATGCAAGTAATGCTGAGCAGTTATTAAAATAGTTTTAAAAAATAAACCCATGACCTTCACAGTCAGGGCCATATACCCACAGCTGGCCTGTAGTAGACCAGTTTTCATGCAGGGAGAGCAGGTATTTCCCACCAAGCTGGGCGCTCAGCTTCACTGCTGAGATGTGGGAGTCCTCCATCCTCTGGCATCTACAGAACAAGGCTGGCATGCCTGGTTCGTCCCCGATGATAATTCACACATTTACCCCCTGGTTGGCAAGGACAACCAAAGTTGATAGATTCTAGAGGAACAATGCCAGGAGAACTTAACAGTGGTCAAAACAGGGCTTTTCAAAGGCACATGTGAGCTTCCTTTGGCGTGGGTGTGCGTACCACGGCACTTGTCTTTGCTCCTTTAAGAAGTTAACGAGGAGGAGAAAAGAATGCCATGGAATAAAAAGGGGTGGACTCCGTCATTGTGGGTGCCCAGATGTCTCCAACACCATGTGCCATGCCGAACTTAAGCTAATTGCTATGCTCACAATAATGTGAATGTTAACATCTATTTTAAAGGGAAGCAAGTTAATTACTTTCAAATCCACCAGAAGAGTTTATATGAAGAGGCTCTCACCTAAGCAGCTTTTACAGAACCTATAAATTTCTGATGTCATTCACTATGAATAAATGATTACTATTATGACATCTTTCACTGCCTCAGTGGAACTTGCTAGAAGAAGGCAGGGTCCAGTTTGGCTGGGACCTGCATTGCATAGTAATTGGTGCCGGAGCATGGGGGTAAGGTGGGGAAGTTACTCTGATCGAAGGAGTGGGATGTACCCCCATCAAGTACCCAGACAATAACATAATGTTTCTGCTCTGCTCAAAACACTTTGGGATGACCCCATTCCCAAAATCCATTAGTCAAAATCCATTTGTGTCACACACATGCAGTAACCACTGGTCCTTATGCTGTCACTCCATATCAACAGAAGTGATCTAGGCAGATGCACAAGAAAATCTGGGGTTCCCACAAGGAGAGGGTACTGGAATAAAGCTCAGCCCAAGACTGGGGTGTCAGAACTATCACTACAACTCCACCATTTTAAGACCCACTTTTGCGGACTGCAGGAAACTTTCACCTGAGTGCTAGGAGGTGGTCACGCCTGCTCTGCAGGCTTGTGGCATTGGCCTATTAGAAATAGGAAAGGTCTCTCTCTCTCTCTCTCACACACACACACACACACACAAACATGCACGCACGCACGCGCGCACATGCCCAGAGGAGCACAGCTGCATTTCTGCACTTGCTCCATAACTTTGTTTCAAGACTAGATAAGATCTGGCAGGTCTGGAAGGCTGGGAGGAGCCTTTTACTACTCCCTCACAAAGAGGGAGCGAGGAAGTTGCGACCAGCCTGGGAATCACCGGGAGGCACATAGGAGCAAAGTAGGCAGAAGTAAGAGAGACCCCTCTCGACCTAAAAGGACAAAACCTTAAAGACCTACTGCTTTACTACTGGGCCAGCTCTGCTTTCTGAGGCTGCCCCCACCTCCTGCAGTGCTCCTTCCTGGCTTCCTAATAAATGTGTTGCTGGCTTTACTCTGGCGCTTCATGAAATTCTCTTCTTCAAGACACCAAGGACCCTCCAGTGCCTCAGTCCCCAACATGCCACCTACTGTCCTTGTGCTGTGTATCCACCTAGGTCACTGCTGAGAGGTGACCCCAGTCACAAGATGGGGTCCACTCGGATCCAATGTAACCTCATCTTAACTTGATTATATCTGTAAAACCCCTTTTCAAATAAGTTTACATTCACAGATGCGAGTGGTTAGGATCTGAGCTTATTTTGGGGGGAAGCTCAATTCAACCCATAACACTCTCCATTCCTTTAGCCACCACCATGGCCCAGGCTTCATAACTGCATCTGGATCAATTGCAATAGGTCTCCTTTTAGACTCCTTGGGCCAGTGTCTCCCTCTTCAAATGCATTGCCTGCGTGCCAGCTGTAGGAGTGAATCTGAATGCTGTGAGCAAGCTGCAGGGTGCTCCTTGACAAAGAAGCCATCTCTTGCCGCTGATTCCCTGCCCCCACCCTTCCCTTTCCAGGCACGCCACATCCTACTCACTCCAATAACTGGGCATTTGCCTGCCCCAGCGACTTTACTCATGCTGTTTCTTGGATCTTCTTTCCTTGTAGAATAAAGAAATCTATTGATCTCCTTGACCTTGACCTTGTCTACCTCCTTACACAGAATGTAAGTTCCATGAAGACAGTCTTTGGCTGGTGATGTTCTTTCCCCAGCAGCTAGGAGGCAGCCTGGCACCTAGACCAACATACCTTTGTTGAATAAAGGAATGAATAATTGAATGTCAACACACAGGTGGCAAATAAATGGATTCTTAATCTCTCCCTGATACACTTATCCCTTCTCTCTCCCTGAAGGAGAATTAATTTTTCCCCTAGTATTTGTTTCCTATTTCTCTGCTTGAATGTATGTCTCTTAGTATTGCTTCCTTGCCCAGCCGGGCTGTTACTCTGTGAGTTGCGTGGACACAAACGCTGGGGCTGATTCATCTGTGAATCCGCAGAGCACACACAGTGCCTGTTGATATTATTGTTGAACTGAATTAAATCTAGTTAAATCAAGACAGGAACATGAAATATCACATCTCCCCATCCCTTCCCCTTACTGCCCCCACCGCACTGCGCAGAGCCGGTGGGGGTGGAGCGGGAGGTAAATGGCAAATTCTGTAAGTTCCCCTTTCCGCTGATGCTTGAAAAGTTATCTTTCTGAGTCAGCACAGGTATTTTGATACTGCCTTGAGATTTCAGACTTTTTTTTTAAGTGATGGTATAAAAACAAGTGCTTTCCATTTACCGTCAAACTGACAGTGTTGGGTGAGAAAATAGCCATGATGAGAACCATTCACCATTCTTTAAAACGTCTATTGATAGCTCAGAGCGTAAATCTGACAACAAACACAAGGGACTCCCGTCACCGCTCTCCTCAGCAGAGGAGCGAGTATCTGGCTCAGGTGGGCGGGTCCCTTGAGAAGACTGAGAAGGGGCTGCTGCAGGTCACAGGCCCCGGGAGGCAGGGCCCTGGGCCCCAGGCCTCATGAGGGCAGGCCGGCAGGGCAGCCTCTCGGTAGTTCTGGTCACACTGAGTGTGCCTGCTAGACACAAGACAACTCCCAGAAAAGAGCCGGCTCCCCTTGTGCTGTCCTAGGGCGAGAGCACCATTTAAGACTCCTCTGTTCTCAGGTCCACACCGCCCTGCCAAGGGACAAAGCCTTGATGCTGATGTGGCTCAGAGTCTGTGGGTAGGGGTGGGGGGAGCCAGAAGGGCAGGCTGGGAAAAGAATAGGTGATTGTGGTGTCTCCCCAAATATCCATCCACCAGAAAGTGATCTTACATAGAACGGGTCTCTGCAGCTGTAATTAGTTGAGATGAGTCATAGTAGATGAGGCTGAACCCAAATTCAACGACTGGTGTCCTTATAAGAGGGAGGACAGGGACACACACAGAAGCAAGAGGCCATGTGAAGAGGGAGTGATTCATCTGCCTCGCAGGGCCAGGAGCCACTGGGAGCCAGGAAGGGTGACGGAGGTTTCTTCCCAAGTCTTCAGAGGGAACCCCGGGTGTAGGGACACCTTGATGTCAGACTTCGGGCCTCCAGATCTGAGAGAATGAACGCCTGTGGTTTCAAGTCACTCAGTCTCTGGTGGTTTGTTTCCACTGCCCTAGGAAACCGATAACTGATAAGGTGCCAGTGGTGGGTAGAAGGAATTAGCAGAAAAAAATCAATTTCCATTTCTGTCTCAGATCTTCTTCCAAAGCAGCTCAGCACCAGGGTTGCCCTGGGGCTGAGGTGGAGAGAGGGACTCGGTTTGGACAAAACAGCAAATGGATGAAAATGAACAGGTGCTTGTTTATAAACAGGACAGTTGGGCTCACCTGAGAGAGGAGTTATCTAAATTCCCTTCTTCTCATTAAATCCCAGAGTCTTATCTCTATATGATCAGAAGTCAGGACTGTATGGATGAGGGGTCCCCCTGAAGCAGAGGGTCCATGCTCCTGACCTCACTTCTCTTGAGGTCAGGGTTGAGCGAAATAAGCTAATGGAAACTGGGGGACAAGACTCTGCCTTCCCCTGCTCTCCCACTTCCTCACTTCCACCTCCCACTCCCCCAGTGTAGACACCAGCTTCCAGAGGAGGCAGTCAACGTGAACAGCATTCCCCTAAGGGCTGTTCTAGTTACGGGGCCAGAGGCAGATTTAGTGAGAAAACTTTGTTGTCCATTCATTCCCCAAGCCCCTGCAGGTGAATGGGAGCTCATGAGGAAGACAAGATCAGCTCTAGAGGAAAACAAAGGGATCGCATTTGCTCCTGCCTAGAAGTAATATATGTGAATTTTTCAACCCCTAAGTGTAAACATCAGCTCAGTATATTTTTTGCTTTCCTAGCTGCTATCCCCACTTTGAATCCCAGACATGTTCTTTCTTTCTTGAAACTACCAACTTCAGCTTGTCATAAGCTTCTTTGAGAATCATTCTTTTTCCTTCCATCACAAGGGAAAAGTTGATTTTGATGGATCTCTCCAAAGAGGTCCCTGAATTTCTAGCATGATGCCCCTCCCCATTCCCCACCCTGCCTTTGATTCCCTTCATCTTTAAAGTGTAGGTGTTGTAAACTTGACCTTTCAGCTGTACACTGTGATTCCAGAACTCTGAGTCCACAGTCAATTGAATATCCACACCTTCAGTGCCTGGTGCCCATTGGTACCATTACACCAAGGTCTAGGATGCATTTGAAACCTCAATTATTGATGATTACAACAAGGAAGGTGCTCTCGCCCCCCGCCCCCCCCCAAAAAAAAAGAGAACAGAAGCACCAAAGTGAACAAGACACAGCTCCTCCCCCCTCATGGATCTCACTCTCCCAGGAAATTGTGTTTCTCCTGCTGAACAAAGCTGTCTCTGAATCCACCAAAGGGTAGCCTTGCCCTCTTAGAACAGAACCCCAAGGGATATTTTCTGCTGACCAAGAAACTCAACCCAAGGACCTCTAGCTGTCCTGCTACTTACTTGAAGAGACAGAAGGCAGATCCTCAGCCCTAAGCCCAAGTATCCTCCTCAATCTTTGGTAATGACCATCTGAGACAGACGACCTGGCTGATATTTATGTTTATATTCAGATTTTCCAAGTGCCCGACACCATCATTGCCAGGCACTTGCCTGTTCGTGTAGTAGCTGTGACCAGTATTTCCTGTTTCAAAAGTTTATAAGAACTTGCTTTGTACGACATATTGCCAGTGCAGTACAGTAATTGCTATATCTTGGTTTTGATTTTGCTCACAAATTCTAGAAACTGTAAAGAGAGATGTTGATTTGCAAATGGTCTTCTAGAACCTGAGTAAGCTATGATTACCCCTCCCCACCCCACACTACCCTGTTATCCAGCCTGTAATCTGCAGAGATGTTTCAGTCCGTGGGAAGCGAACAAGGCAGCACAACTCAGACCCAGCCCATCAGCTATGGCAGGGATTCGTTCTGTGACCTTGTTGGTCCCAAGGAGGGGTCAATGGGCTCAAGAGAGTCCAGAAGACCCTGAAATTATACACAGAATTGTGTGTATCAAGCAAAAATTTCTGGGCAGAGAGAGCTATCATTTTCCCTCCACCCCAAAAAGGGTTAGCAAGGTTGGGGGGCTCAACAGCCACTGGTCTTCCATTCCATGGCTGTGAGGGTTTTCATTAGCTTGGACTAGGTCTGTGAGCCTCAAGAAAACTACAGGGTCAGCTCCAGCACCCATAGGTGGCACAGGCAGTCTCCCAAAAAGAGGAGGCACTTACTGCAGAAAGGAGGGAGACTCAGAGATAAGGGAGGCAGTACAAGAGGCAGGAATCCAGGAGTGTATATCCCCAGTAACCCTTCTCCAGCCCACCGTCTCTTTCCAGGCCCTCTCTGGGGCTCCTATCACATTCTGGATCACTATGTATGGTGAAATGCTGATTTTCCCTAGTCACTCTATAGAAGCCCTAAAGATCCAAAGAAAACCTGGTTCCAAGTAGAAGGCAAGGTTCAAACCCCATTTCAGTGTTACGGTTGTTTCAGTGTTAGGGTTGTTTACATGGAAGCGGGTCAGAGAACACCAAAGTCCATTGGGATCTTGAGGTGCTCTCAACCCTCTCACTTCCCAGCGATCCTGTGACTTCCGCAAAGCCACTTCCAGAGTAGCGGTGGATTAGGACCAAAGCCCAGGTTTTGTGAGATCCACCCCTCAGTCCATCACCTGCTCTCCTTTCACTCCTTAGCCAAATTCTCATCTCTAAAAGATACATCAGAGAACCTGAGGACTCTCCAGAAATGCGTTGTGGAATTGAAGAATCATGGCTGGCTTTCGCAAACTCTGCCTTTCTTCTGTTTGCATATCTGTCAGTTGCACTTATAGAAATCAAGACTGTCCTCATTTCAGCAAACTCCCAGATATAGGAAAACAAAGATGCCTGAAGGAAAGGAACAAGGATGGTCACCCAGCCCATGGCACTTGGGAGCTCATCTGGGATGGTCCTCTGGGTGCTGGTCTAGCTGGGTTGTCTCCCTCCCATCCAAAGCCCCCAGGGCATACATTTCCATGCCATTTTTCAAACCACACGTTACTGTGCTAAAGCTGAGCAGCCCTTCGAGTGGTGCCTGCCATGTGTTAAGGTCACAGAGAGTAATACCAGTAGAGTTGCTAGTTACCTCATCACCCAAAACGCACCTTAAAGACGAAGCCCCCATGGTTTATCATTCTTGGTCTAATGCTCTTCTGCTCACACCATGTTATCAGGCAGACGCCCCCTGAACCACACAGCCAGCAGTCCTGGGAAAGGGTATTCACTATGGAAACCCAGCCCTCCCACAAGAAGAGATCAAATTGGCATTTTGCAAACCAGAAATCAGGACAGGTCACGCCAGCTTGCTGGCAATTTCTTCCCCCCTGCAGGGAAAGGAATCGAGAGAGGTGGTCCAATGAAAGTGTGCAGGCTTGGGTTGCAGGACCTGGGTTTTAGAGGTGTGTCTTCCACTTGATGATGTGTTACTTTAACATTTAAGTGAGCCTTTAAGTGAAGCTCTTTTCTGGGCAACCTGGCAACTGCTAAAAATAAACTCAAGCTCCTGAAATATTTTAGGTTTGCCTTTAAGCTTTCTTTGGCTGGGGACCAGGCTATTTTCAGTCTTTCTGCTCCAGGTGGTATGGATTTAATCTATTGGATGACGAGGGACCAGTGACCGATGACAACGGGCCTGCAGCGAGGGTTCAGCAACTATTTAGGAAAGGCTAGCCATGGTGAGGTTACAGCAGCCTGGGATGTTGGGGAGCAGGGAACACCCTCTTTCAATATTCCTGGAGGCACAGCGGGGAATGGATGATGTGTAGACAAGCACCAGAGGACTTAAAAGGGGCAGGAGTTAGGAAAACCAAGTATCCTGCAGGAGGACATGGCAGTGGGTGGAGGTGTTGACCAGCTGAAGCAAGGAGCTTGACTCTCCTGGCCCAGGGTGGTTGAATTTGGCCTTCAGAAGCCTGGCCTCTCCTATGATCCATCTTCTCACATTTCCCCATTCTCCCCCACCCCCAACGTCAAGTTCACCTTGCCTCAGGCCCTTTTGATCCCTTGGCATTTAGACCAGCCCCTAGAGTTCCCACTAAGAGACACACCCCTTGCCCTTTGTGACACTGTCCTTCCAACTAATCCCTGCCCCAGACTGCCCCATCCCTCCCAAAGGGCTCCAGTGCGAACCCTTCCTGACTCATCCTTCACCCCTCAGCAATCTTTTCCTCATGTACCCATTAGGAATGTTTTTAGCTGCAGTGCACAGTATGACCAATGAGCAGTGGCTTCAAACAGAAGGAACTTTGTGGTTCAGTCAAAAGAAGTCTGGAGAGAAGTTCTCAGTGCTGTTCCAGTGGCTCAAGGATGCCCAAGGAGCCCTCAAGTCCTTTCTCTCTCTCTTCCCCACCAGCCATTTTGTGTGATTTTTTTTTTTTTTTTGACTGGTGGCTTATGACCGCAAGATGCTAGCTGGCTGTAGCACAGGTATTGCATCTGTTGCAGAAAGAAGGAAGGGTAAACCATTCACCCACCAGGTTAGTCCCTTATGTAAGGGAACGCTACCCCGGGAGTCCCTTAGTGGAATGAATTTCTGTTACATCTCATTGGCCAAGACACTTCCTTTGGTCCCATTTGGCTGCAGAGAACATGGGGGGCCAATGTGGTTTTTCAGCTTCTTTTGTTGAAAGGAGCAAAGGAGGAGGGGTTGGGGATGCTGTTAAGTGAGTCAAACCACAGGGTCTACCACATCTGCCTACTGTAATCAGCAGAGAACTTTCCTGAGACTGTACTAAATGTCGAGAATTATCTAAGAGTTGATCCATTTAACAAGACAGTGCAAACTCTGGTTTTTGCACTGCAGGGATCTCATCCAGTGAGTGAAGGAGAATCAGTGATGACATTTCCTCTCCTGGAGCAGCGAAGATAGTTAAGTTCCATCCATTTGGCCATTAGCACAACTTGTCAAGAATTGTCATTTATCTTTTCCATGTACATCTTGTCTCTTCAGCTGGATTATAAGCTATTTGAGAAGAGGGATCTTATCTCACACCATCTTCTACTGTCAGTGGCTCAAATTACTTTGCTGGCCCCCAGGACACTGATTAATGTGGGAATTCTGGACATCATGGGGTGGCTGAGGAGGCAACACACCTTTCCCCAGGCTTCATGGCAGACACATGCTTAGGAGGCAACAGAGGAAAACAATGTGTTTGTAGATGCAGAGGCTTGTTGAAGTGAGGCTGGAAAATGCTGTGCAAGCAGAGTGTAAGTTTTCAAACTTAATACCACTTTCAAAAGCAGGTTTGGAAGTGTTACTAAATTTAGTTTGCCCTTTCCCCTCCTTGTACTCATTCATATGTTTATTCATTCAGCAAGCCAGTGGAGCCCCCACAATGGATGACTGTGATGCTCAGAAGTGAGTATCACGGAGCCCCTGTCTGCAAGCTTGGAGGAAGCTGACGGATAAACACGTGGCCGGCGTGCACATAATAAGAACAATAGTCTTCCACTCACTGTGCCTGGGGAGGTCAGGGGTGCTGGCTTTAAATCAAGGGGCGTTCCCAACCCTTTGGTGGGGTTGCTTTTAACTTTATAGAGAAGTTAGGTTTTATAGACAGACTAGGTGGTGAATCCTGGCTCTGCCACAGAAGTGGGCCCCTGGGGAGATTTCTATTCCCTGAATGCTAGTCAGCCCACATCAGTTCTCAAAGGATTGCCTCTCAGCTCCAAAGGCATGCTTCATTCTTGGTGATGAGGTCCTTCAACCATTTTCTCTTTTAAAGTAAGTGCCAGGTGAGCTTTCTCAGCAGAGGGCACTGGAAGGACATTGCAGGAGGAAGACTGCTCCTCACATACCCAACAGGTGGGAGGGTATATGCGCGTGGTTGGCCCCAACAGTCTCTCCCGAACATGGTCCATGTGCAGCCTCGCAGCCTTGGCCTAGCAATCACTCGCCTACAGCCCTGTCTACTCAGAAGGCAGAGCTCTGTATGGTCTGTGAACACCAAGGCCTCCTGCCACACCTACACCTGGACTCCCCCTCCTGTACCCACAGATGGATTCCTTCCACAAGGCCCCATGTGGCCCTGCATACCCAGAGTTGGTGTCCCACACACACACGCGGCCTGCACGTCCTGAGGCCTGGACCTCTGCCCTGCTGCACCTGCGCCCACGCTCCCCTCTGCGCTGGGAACTCACAGCCTCTCCCCGCTGCATTAGGAAGGCTAGTCTGTTGCTCACCAGCAATTCCAGCTCATCTCTGGTCTGGCTGAATTAGTGAGCTTCTCTGCCACCCCACAGCCTGGCTACATCTTCTGCAGCTGGTTAGAGCCCATTGTCTTTGCCGGTGTTCTCCTCGTCCTGTAGCTCCGAGCATGTACCCCTGCCCAGTGTTGCTCTTGTCCTGCAGCCAGCCTGTCTTTATATTCAACTCCCCTTACTGAACCGACAGGCTGGTTTCTAACTCCTAATTGAACCCAGGCTTTTTACCTCATCAGAAAAGAGTTGAGAGTATCCGTACTTAGTCATTTGCCGTTGAATGAGAAAGGCCACCCAAAGCACACGGCCCTGCTCCTCAGACTTGATCGATGTGCTCTGAGCCTCAGCCACCACTTTCTTGCCAGAGAACAAAGGGAGCTAATGTCAGTGAGCGCCTTGACACAATTGTGTTGATGTGCATGTGGTTAGCCTGAGAGGAAGAGACAGAGGGTCAGCCAGGCCGGGGCGGTGACTTGGGGTCATGCATGAAGTATTGGATGGAGCTGAACTGGTGGCCTGTCCTTCGCGTCTGCCCTTCTCACACAATGCTGGCTTCCTCCCAGAACCTCAAACCTCCTTTTCTTTTGAATTGGAATAGTTTCCCAATGTAACAGCACCTCTGGAATCTCCCATTTGCTCCATGATGAGGCCAGCTGAGCTCAGGGAATCGGGTGCTGGAGGTCTTTCACAATGACGTCACTCAGCCATCTCCCCCCAAGAGAGAAGTATGACTCATCTGGAAGGTACAAGTCTGTGGTTTCCCCTTCTCTGAGTTGGCCTCTGAATGAGCCTCATGGGAGCTTGCCCTTGGAACCAAGGCTGTGGCTTTGATAGTGTGTACTTACTGCGTTGTTAAAGGCTCCACTTTGAAAATCCCATTGGCTAAGATCAAGTGTATGGATTTTCGCATCGGCAATGGACCAGTTGCAAGATTTGTTGCTTGAATGTAAAGTCCAAAAGACCAACAGTCTTTGCTATGTTACAGTGCTTGCCTGGTACTTAGAACAGAGCCTGCTGTAGAGTCCATGCTCAGTAGGTGTCTGTCAAGTGGACAAACCTACAAGGTCAAGGATTCACCATGTTTCTTTCCATGGGGACCTTAAGTAGGAGGGCACTTTAAAGTAGGATTTTGAAAAGGAAGAGGGAGAAATAAGTACACCTTCAGAGAATATGATTTACCACTTTGTAAATCAAGGCACGCTATTGTTGCTATGATGGTATATTCTAAGGCCCAAACTCGCCCTAATAAAAGCTTCCTGTTCTATGCTTTCTTTCCTCCAGCTTCTCATTTTCTTAGTCTCCTCTGAGTTACCAGCCTGTCACTCCCTTGACTATCTGTTGATAGTTAACATTCCAGTAAGTAACATAGTGACTTTTTAACTGGAGCCCTTTGGAAAAAGTTACCCAGGGCTTACCAAGAATTCTGTGCATGGTGGCCACTCCTTCAATGTCTGCTGGCACTGATGACAATGTGGTGATATCAAGATCTTAAAATAAAGGACTGACCTAGGTAGTGGAAATTCAGGCAGGGGAGGAAGGCTTAAGAAAGTGTGGTGGTGTTTTTAGTTGGACAGTCTCACACTTCTCAAGTGGTGCCAGGAAGCTACCGACCCCTCCCATGCTGAACAGTATATTTGTGTTCAAGCTCATTGTGGAAATTCTGAACCAAAATAGCAAACAAAAAGGACATTCACCTCACATGTGACAGGTGTTCAGGTGTAGAGCTGACACCTGCACACACTGAACTCTTGGACACTTCTAGAAAAATTGCTTCTTATTTTTCAGGATTTACTTTTCTAGTTTTCCATTTTAATATGATGAGGGAAAAAAGGGATATAGAGGGTAAATGCGTATTTGTTTTTTGAAACACCAGGTGTGAACCAGTACTGTCTCTGCTTATGGCTAAACATCTTTTTTTAAATACAGCAGTCCCAAAGTCTGGAGCAGTCAAAAGTACAAACCCTTTCAAGTTTAGAGGGCCAGTGGATGAAATTGGGCAGAACTGTCTTAATTGGGCACAGCTCATTCATTCCCTCATGCTTTCAACAAACGCTATGGAGCCCCTGCGGGGAATTAATCACTGCCACGGTCTGCACACACATGGAAGAGGTGCTCCCTGCAGACGGGTATGGTACCTGCAAAGCATCCCCACCACCTGGAACACTCCCCAGGACTGGAGAGGATTCGGTGACACTTTTGAATCAATGAATGACCTCGGCTCTCATGTAGTTGTTGTAAACAAATGATACCCCACTTCTAATTCAGCTAGCACAGTTATGCCCAGACAATCTGAGTGAGATGAACATGCAGGCTGACAGAAGGCAGACTTGGGGGAGATGGGAAGAGGCCCAGCCACACTGTTACCCTGTTTCCCTGTGTGCAAGGCATTGGCTGCAGGGCAATAAGCCTGATGCTCTTGTGTGACTTAAGGACCGGAGCTGTGCAATGCACAGGACACTCTGTAGGGAGAGTGGTTGTCTCTTCCTCTCTTTAAGCACAGGCATGGGTTCCTGCACTTTTGAATGCGCTGCTCCAAAGCAGGAGTCCTGGGGAGCAAAAGTTGCTATCACAGACCTCAGAAGTCTCCTTTGCAGGTTCTGATTCCTTGTAAAAGAATTTAATGAGAATCTAAGGCAGATGGCATCCGTACAAGGTTTGTTAGACCCATGCATGGGGAAGGCAACCCTAGAAAGAAAGTTTCTGGGCTACCTAGAAAGAAGGTTTCAGAACCTCCTTAAGGCAGCTGCCTGTCAGGGCAGATTAGAGGGAAAGAACATCACAGCGTGCCCGCCACTGGGCTGCCCTAGAGCATGCACAGGGAGTTATGTGCTCCTTCATGCTCTGCCTGTCTCACCTCTCACGCCTCCCCCTGGGGTGTGTATCCCAGCATGTGGGCAGAGCCTTTGCTAACTGCACATGTGGAGCCACGGCCACCCCTCCATCCAGGGCAGGGCAGGCAGTTAGTGCTAAAGCTGCAACTTTTGTCAAGATATAAGGCAGGGCATTGGAATGGGGTGATTCCAGACTGTTGAGACCAGTGTCAAGGCCTGCCAGCTGTGCCAAGGTCTATCTGTCCTGCCAGGGTGCGATGCACTCCCTCTGGCAGTTCAGCAGACGAGTGCAGCTTCAAACAGGTCCCCGAGTGGTTCAGGCCAGTGTGAGGCAGTTTTCTCACCAGAGGCAGCTTCCCAACCAACTCACAATCTTCAGTTAACCTAGTCGATCTTATTCTGGCCAAAAGTTAGCAGCCTTTGCCTTGTCCTTGGCTAGGCATAATTTTGATATGTGTTGAAGTAATTGGGGAGATTAGAGTTTCAAGGGACAAGAACTTAGAGTTTTCTCTTTCTGGAACAATATACCATGTCACAGATCATCTAGATGCACCATATGGAGTCACCCCTCAAGATGCAAGGTTCACATTCTCTCTCTCTTGCTCTCACTCTCCAAAAAACTTAAGCAGTCCTGAAACCCCCTACTTCTTGTAGATATGGTATGCCTGCCCCCAAAGCACCTGTTTAAAGTGGGAGAGTCATTAACCTTCCTGGGGCACAAATGATTGGCAGTGCATATGGCCAATCATAATCCCATTACTTGATTAGAGGCAGACTCGAAGGGCCTCTGTTCTTTAGTAACATTATTGATCAGCTGGTGGTAATATTGGGGACCAAGAGTTGCTCGTTGTTATCGTGTAGGCACTGCAGATTCCATTTGTTATGATCAAGTCAAATTTATCTTTCTGGAAAGAAGCACACAGCAAGCTCTTATGACCTACTTTATCAGAATAGTTAACATTCAATTTATTTCCATCTTTTTTTTCTAAGAGAGAGGAAAACAATCATTCCATGATGATTGTCAGGAGGCAATACTTATAATGGAGAATTCTGGTGTTTCAAAGCCCCTGGAACATACACTTGCTTAAATCTGCATTTCTCCAGAAAGTCACTAAGAGGTAGAGAGAGTTTGCAGATTACTGTTTGGATCCCAATCATTCCTGCTGTCCTCTTGGCCCTCACTATAGTCTCAGAGATTAACATTCCTGGGGTTGCCTTTCTGCCCTATTGTAGGTTTTCCTGGGAACAATCCTATTCATGTCTCTTTTCATCTTCCCAGGTACGAACTCAGGATACCGTGGGGGAGACTGTCTCTCTCAGCCAGAGGCCACCCTTCTCCGAGCCTGCCGGGGAGGAGTCCACAGGTACTGGGACCATAGCGGATTACCCCTCCAACTTAGGAGGCATCGACGAGGAAAATGCACCCTTGGCCCAGCATCTGGAGCCCCAAGACTGTGCCCAAAGTCCACATCATGAAGAAAACCAGGATAGGGAAGATGACACACCTGAGTGTTCCTGGGAAGGCCCAGGCCATGAGCTGAGTGTCCCTGAGGCCGAGGGTGCAGACATGTCCCCCTGCGAACTGTCAGCATATTACCCCCAGGAGGGCAGCGCTGACCCCAGTGATCCTGAGAGTCTCTCTGGTGCTTCCCCTGAACCCACAGACTCCATCTCTACCCTAGGAACTGTATACCCTGGGCCAGTGGATGGAGAAGAAACGCGTGAGACGGAGCGTCCTGAATCAGGTGACCAAGGAGCAGGGGGAGCCCCAGGATCTCCTGTTGGAGCCCCAGAGGGTGAATATTTGCAAGAAATATTCTCCATGGACCTCGAACTTGAGGAAACTCAAAGCCAAGCGTCTGACTTATGGTCTCCTGATGATGAGACACTGGGCAATCTTTTCCAAACAGAGGCTTCTGAGCACCCACAGCCCACAAGCGAAAGCAGTACAGGTGGGAATTTGGCGATGCCCCCTCTTCCTCTCCTTACTTTCCCTGGGAACATTTCACCAGGGGCCAGTGAAGGTGTCACTGAGGAAAATGTCACCCAGGTGGAGAGTTTCATCTCCACGCTGGCCTCCGTAGCGCAGACTGGCCTGGAGGGGCTGTGCCCCAGCCTCGTAGGCGAACACGAGGGAGAACCACCTCTGACTCCTGAGGACAGCTCTTCTGTGTCATTTGAAGGAGATGACAGGAGTCCCTGCACCAGTGCCCTGGACACACCCGCCAGTCAGAGTCCAACTGGGGAGACACCAACACCATTAACTGCTGATCTGGAGTGTCTTCCAGTGACCAGGGAGAACAGAGACACATCAATTGTTACCATCGCCGCAAAAGTCCACCCAGCCATGTACCTCCCAGTTTCCATCCCTTGGGACAACCACACAGATGGCCCTGAGGAGCCCCCGTGTCAGACTGCAGATGAAGATGGCTCCCAGCTTCCTTCCAGTATGCAGTTTGGGCTCATTTTAAATGATTCCACCACTGAGTCCACAGAAGAGCAACTCTGCATGGCTGCCACTGGGCCAGGAGCCCATGTCTATGTTCCCCAGCTCCCAGATGGGGAACACCCTCTTCTATGTGGTGGCCAGGTTGGAGATAAGAACCAAGCTGTGGATGAAGCAGATAGCAGGAGTCTTGAGGAGAATTTCCAAGAAAAAGGAAGTGAAACAACACAAGAGGTCCGGCAGGAGGGCCTGCCCCGCCAGGCTTTTCTTTCTAAGGATGACCTCCAAGAAAGTTTGCCCACGACATCTGCTGCGCAAGAGGAAATGAGCCTGGAGCCCATACCGTGCTCACCAGCAAGCTCCAGAGGGAACAGTGGGCAGAGCTCTGGCCTGGCAACCAGTGTGTCCTTGGGGACCAAAGCTACTGCAGAAGATGGCAGTCAGGTTCTGAGCACTATCCCACTGCTCTCAAACATTCTCCTGGAGGAGGCTAAAGAGATTGGACCAGAATACTGGGGAGCAGGCAGCAAGCTGAAGATTATAACTCTAGAGGCTTCCATTTCAGAAATCTGGTCACCCAGGCAACCGGCTGATTCTGAGTGCCAGGAGTCAGAAGCTGGTCCCGGGACTCCTGACATATCCTGGGCTGTATCTGATGTTCTACAGGCAGATGCTTCCTCACCTGAACCAGATCTCTCTGAAATAGCAGCATCAGCTCACAGTCCTCAGCCTGAGCCTGGCTCAGCCCTGGCTGATAACAGAGACCTCATCCTTGAAGACGAAGAACCAGCCAGCAGTACACAGTGGAGAATTCCCTCTTCCCTGTGTTTGAACCAACTCGGAGTCCTGGAGTCATCTGTGGACCCCGTCAATGAAACAGAGTTAAGTGCCACAGATTTGCTCTCAGAGGGGTCCAAAACTGGAGAGAAGGAACATGTTAACAATGTAAGTCAAAACCAAGAGCAAAACCAACCCAAGGAGGATCATCCTGCCTTCAATCAGTTTCTGGTCTGCCCTGAAATCCTAGAGTCCTCAGTAGATCCAATTAATGAGACAGGTGTGGTGGAGTGGGCCAGAGCTGAAACACCAGAGCCTTCTGAATCCACACTTTGGCTCAGCAGAGAGGAGAATGAAACGAATGATGTAAACTTGGGCCAACGAGTGGAAGTCCAACCCACCATCTTGTCAGTCCCATGGCCCCAGCCAAGTAGGGAAGCCACTCCAAGAGCAGACAGCACCGACTGGAACCAAGAAGACAGTGAGAGAGCAGAGGCTGAGCAGAACCAACAAGACAAAGCAAAAGTGGAAGTTCAGCCTGCCATTTTGCAAGCCCTGTGTCCCCAGGAAGGTGGGGGAACAGTGCTGAGCAGATGCGGTGATAACCAAATTCAAGACAGCAGTGGGAGGAGTTTTGGGGAGGTTGAACAGAGCGACAATGACAGGGCAGGACTTGTCTCAATGACTCATGCATCAATTGGAGTTGATACTCACAATTCCACAGGTCAAATTCATGTCTCTGAGAATGACTTAGAGGAGCCCAGAATCCATCAATATGCCTTTTCTGACCCAAAGGAAAGGGGAAATCTTGAGAACAAGTGTGGGGAACATTCACCCACTTCTGGTGGTCTTATTCAGCCGCCTTTTACTTCATCTCCTGAAGGAAATATTACAAACTTTTCAGTGAGCCACAAAATTGAGGAACCTAAAGTAGAGGAGCCCCAAATTGGGAAAACCAAAGCTTCAAGGGCACCTGGATCCCGGGCATTGACTTTTGCCTTGATTTCAGGAGAAGGTGCATCAGAGAAAGCTCCTGAGATACCACAGGGCCCCTGTGTCCAGGACTCCCCATTGGGCAGCAGGACAAGGCAGCAGGGGGAGCTGAGCCCCAATACAGCCCAGCCTGGCAGATGCCCTGAGACCCTCTCTACAGTGACAGGGTTGGAGGTGGTCAGAAAGAAGCCAGAATCCTCAGAAAGTGGACATTTAACTGAGGGAATAAAGAAGAAAATTCTGTCCAGGGTAGCAGCTCTGAGACTGAGATTGGAGGAGAAGGAAAACATCAGAAAGAACACGAGCTTTCTGAAAAAAACTAAACGCGAAACTTCAGGATCACGCACAGATGAGAAAAAAGACCTCAAGAAGCTACCTTGCCAAAGAGGGGGAAAAGGTGAGCCTCCATGCTTACTGACATTGCTAAAGTGTGGTCTCTGTGACTGGATGTCAAGTCTCAGTGATCCCCTGAGTCCTTTGTAATGAGAGGAGTGTCCACCAGGTGGTCCTCAGACTTCAGAGGACCTCAGAATCACCCAGAGGGCTTGTTCAACCCCATTTCTTGGGCCTCACCCCTAGAGTTTCTGATTTGACTAGTGGGCTTGAGAATTTGCATTTCTAGCAAGTTCCCAGGGAGCCTGGGGGTGGGGTGGGGGAGAACTATTATAGGTGCCTATAGGTCTGTTTAGTTGAGGGCACATGATTAAGATGCCTTTCTATTTAATTATCTTTTTTAGAAAATATTTTAAAAGGATAAATAGAAGTACTCATCAGTGTAGCTAATTAGTATAATTAAACAGACCACACACTAGGCAGGAATAACAGATAAACATTTAGGTCCAATTTGGGATTCCCGTCTCTCATTATTGATTTTCATTAAGGATGGTTTACTGGAACAGCAGGTTTTCTTTCAGTTTTTGTATTACACTTCTTTTCAACTCATGCTCCTCTGTATCTGGGTTTAAGGTTCCCTGGGGGCTCAGTTGCAGGTTTCAGACCCCGTCAAGCTCAGAACCCTTGTAACTGCAGCCACTTCTCCACTGCACAGGGACTCATATCAAACCCAAATTCCTTCCTGTACCCCTAGTTTTAGCCCCTTTTATCTCAATGCTCTTTCCCTTCCTACGAAACCTTGTGGAAATCAGAAGACAAAATACTGCAGCTGGTCAGTGGCCCCCCCCAGGCCTGAAGGAGGGGCTGTCCTCGTCTGGGGTTCTCAGACTCGGGCTGGTGCTTGCTCTTGTCCAGCTGCATCTAACAGCCTCTGCAGACAGACACAAAACTGACTTCTGGAGAATTTGGAGGTAACCCCCAGGTTATGAGGAGCTATGTTTTAAAAACATATTTAAAGAGGAAGGCAGTGCTTGGAAAAAAGTCCAAAGGGCCTCGAGGGAGGCAATCTGGGATTCCCAAGGGCAGGGAGATGGGGACTACTAGATCAGGACCTTTGGGAAACTGGGGCCTTGGCCCCATCACCTTGGGGGTAGGAGTTGGGGGAGGCCATGAGCCTTGGATGACTGTGGAGGAAATAAAACCCGCTGAGCAAACCTGACATTCAGAGCTTAGTACAATGTCATCTTCATTTTCACCAGGGGCTCCTTTCCTGTTTGCTCAGCCCTCGGTCAGCATGTACTCAGAAGGTGCACCTGCCCACCCATGCTTCCTTGTTGCTCCTTCACCTGCATTCCCACCTATGTCCCACACAGACAGGGGTCCTTCCCAGAACGCTGAGGCCTCTTGTGCAAGTTAGCTTCATCTCCCTCAAAGATTCTCATTTGCTTCTGCTGCCCATTTTTTGTTCTTCCTGCTACCGCCCTTTTTCTCTCTGTTCATCTTGTGGATGGGGCTGTCAGCCTTAGGCACATGAATGGCCACAAAGCTCCATGAAGATGGCCACCACACCATGATGGATGGTCCTCGAGGCAGTATGTGTCAGATGAGGGGGTGGGCTTGGTCAGGATGGCACCAAGGGTTCAAGACAGTGGGCCTGATACCTGGCACGGCCAGCAGGACTCAGTAGGAACCAAAATGGGTTTGCCATTAGTAAGAATTCGGTCTAATTTCTTTCTCCATTATGCCCTTGGATCCCAGTGTCAATAGAAACCCAGCTGCTCTCTAGTTCAACGGTTTGTTACTCAAACATTCTCACTTCCTAGGAAGTGAGAGAAGCTTTGAATATGAATTCTGTTACTGTATGTCTATTGGTGTCAAGGGGAGAAGGGAGATTCACAGATATTTCTCAGTGGTGGAGTCTGAGGCAACAGAGCGTATCGATGATGCTGGCTTGGCTGTTGTCACCACACATGAAACTGTGATGACGGAACTTGATCAACAATGGATGGACAGCACCTCTCCAAGTAGCCAGACTGGGGAGGTCACCTTGTCTTGTTCCAATGTCTGTGCTGCAGCCTGCTGGCTGCCCCGAGTAATTACACATTTGCCCAACATGCTTATTTTTCATGATTTTTACACAGGCAACATTCAAGGATGTAAACTCAAGCCCTGGGAATTGTTTCCTTATCGCTCCCATTTCATTCAAGTAGACACTTCCCTTTTGCTAATGAGATCACTATCAGACATCTCTGGTTCACTGAGATGACTTCAGCAAAGACAATTGTGACAGGGGTAAGGGGGAGATGGATGAACGTTATTCGGAGGAAAACTTAATGCCGAGCTGCTTTTTTCATCTTGGGGTTTAACCAGTTACTTGGATGATCCAGATTTTATTCTATTCCCTAATTGTCTGTTTTGATTTTTATCTGTATCACCTGGTGATTATTTGCAACTATCTTTATTTGACCCAGGTCCTAAAAGACTAGGTATTTATAATCACTCCCCTACCCCCATCTTTACAAAAGTCTTTCTCAAGTTCTATCTCATTTTGTGTATCACACACCTCACTCACGGAATTGTAAGTAATGATAACTGAGAGATTTTTAAAATTAGATTTGTTCATTTTCTTGCTGTTTAGGCAAGCCACAGATCCCCCAGACACTCAGCTTCCTCATCCATAAATTGAGGATAAAATTATTATACTTGTCCTTGGATGTCCTGGGATTGTTGAAAGAATTAAAAGAGATGAAATGGGGGAAGTCTTCTATCCTTTCTTGTAAAATTCTCTTATGAAGTTGTTGTGCAGCTATCCCAGACCCCGCAGGTTCATTGTGAATTCAGGCAGACAAAAAAAGAGAATTTTGGAGCCGTTAGTATCTCTAACTTACCTTTAATCCTGAATCAGGGGAGTGGACTCAGAGGCAGATCAGCCGACAGGGAGACAGGCAAGCAACAACTCAGCCCCCGCATGCCTGTGAATCTCCTCTTTTACCCCCCTGCTCCTCAGCCCAGGTGTCTGTATTTACATATGCGCATGCTCCATGCTCTCTGTCTCCTCAGCCCGTGTCTATAATCAAAGGCATGCATGCCCTGTGCTCACACTCCCAAGCACTTTTTGCATGGGTATGATATCACCTGTGGATACTGCAACCTGGGAGGAAAGCAAGGTTGCAGATGGCAGTTGTAGAGGCTGGAATTGGTGGCAGGAGGCAAAAAAGAACTGAGTACTCCATGCTCCCGTCAAAGTTCTTTGCAGCTATTAAAAAAAACAGTGACCTGCAGCTCTCTTGTTTCTAGCTCCCGTATTACTGAAAAAGATCCAAGCAGAGATGTTCCCTGACCACCCTGGAAATATAAAATTAAGCTGTCAGTTTTCAGAAATTCATGAAGATTCTACAATCTGGTGGACAAGAGACTCAAAGTCAATCGCCCAAGTGCAGAGAAGGTGCGCTATTTGTTCCTGCTGACTTTTCACACGTGCTGCTTGTTTATTTCACAACTTCTAAAGGAAAGTTCTAAAGGAAAACAGTAAATTATAGGAAGTAAAAAGGGAAATTGGAGGAGAAATTCCATACCCAAAGTATCCAAGAAGAGTAAGTAATGGAATCACAGATATCTAGATGCCGGATGGGAAACATGGCAGCAGGGTCTAGCCTGGCTCTGCCAACATCGAGTCCTGTGGCCTTAGGAAAGCATAATGCCTTTCACACGACTTTTAAAATCAGGGGAACCTGTCACATTATCTTTTAGTTTGAGGCCCTGTCATCTCAAGAATAAGGAATATCTTCTGTACGACCGTGAATTTTTCTGAGTGTTCAGTTTCATAAATTCCCATTAACCTGGCAAAGGTCAAGCAAAATTAGGGAGGTAAATCAAACTGAAAAAGATCAATCCATGTGGTTGCAGAAAAGTATCAGCTACTGAGGTGATAAGCAGCTATCTCTAAGAAGGAAAACCAATTTATTTATAGAGCTCTGGGATATTAGAGGAGCATGAGGTGGGGAGAGAGATGAGTGAGAATTAACGCCAAAATGCCACTGTGGAATGCACCCAACTAATGACTTCCTAAAGCACCTTAAGGTAATAAATGCTTGCCCAATTAACTGATGAGGCTGAGCTTCACCTGACATACCTGAGGGGGTGTGACTCATTCTGGAACTAAATTACCTGACTTGATGGAAGCCAGCATAACTCAAATAATTCTGAAAAGCTTCCTTCTACTGAAGGTCTCCGTTGACCCCCAGAATGAAGGAGTTATTCTTAGCCCCTTATAATTGAATCAAACATGTCTGCTCAAAACGTATCTCTGGAAATCATAACCCAACTATTCATTTCTATAACATCACCCCAGAAAATCTCCCTGGATAGTGATTGGTATGATAAAGCCACTTTATCTAATGTCATCATTACCCTACTTGTCTTAAGAAGAATAAAAATGGAGAATAAATGACTCGCTTTTTAAATCAAGGAGTTCCCTAGAGCTTTGTTAAATAGAAGTACTAATCATTCAGAGGATTTTCTGAAGCCATCAACCAAGAACAATTAACCAGCATTTTCTGCAGTCTAGCTCTAAGCTCAGAACTAGCACTTGAATCTTTCAGGTTCCTTTTCCATTTGAGGTGTCTTTACAAAAGTCAGCCTCCCAATGGGGAGCATACGGCATTAGTAAGCATGCTACTTATTAATGGAGGCCCCTTCAGTGGAGGAAGAATTGTGATTTAATGAACCTTGTTTTAATTCACTAGTACATTCCAGAAAGGACATGTTTCAATCAGAGATTTGAAGGCTATTGAAATGCCAACTAGGAATGAGCACTGTTGTTGAATGTGCAACTAAGATAAATTCAAGATAAATGGATTTTGTTGTTAAACTGTGAAATGAACCAAAACTGAAATGCTAACGGCACACAAAGAACCCTGCTGAATGCTTAAAGAAAAGTTACTATATAGAACAAAACTGGAAGAGCATTTGAATATCATTTTGTGGCTGCAAAGTAAGCTTTTTTGTTTGAGACTTTGGAGTAAAGATTGTGGCATCATGATGCTAGGCACCCCAGATTTGAGAGCTCCAATCTCAGTTCACTTGGGGAGCAGCTTAATGAGGTCCAGATGAGGGCTCTGGAGGCAAGCTTTTTTGGTTTAAGTTCTAGCTCTACCATCATCAGCTGTGTGACCTTAGGTCATTTGCTTAGCTTCACTATTCCTCAGTTTCCTTATGGGAACAGTCATATTTCTCGCATTAGATTGCCCTGAGCTTGGCATGAAATACTTTTAAGTGACAAGCACAACGTTTGGTATGTAGTAAGTGACCAACACACATTAACTGACATTATCATCATCGCCACTGCTACTACTAATGCCACCATCAACTAACACCACCACTACCATCAACAGGAATATCACTGCCACTAATACCACCAATACTAATACCACCACCACCACCACCACCACCACCACCACCATCATCAAGAACACCACCCAACACTTAATAACACCAATACTAATACCACCAACACCAACACCATTACTACACCATTACTGGTTTCTATTCATAGCAAATGCTTGCAATTAATAATATTGGGTGTGTAGATACATAGATGGTATTTTCTAGGGGAATACACTGTTTCAAGGAACTCATGAACCCTAATATCCAGCAGACACCCCCTTTCCTTGTCCCTTATTGTGTATGTGTTTAGATTTGGATTTTGAGCCTTTAATTTCCTTCAAGCAAGGATTCCTGGATTAGTAACATAAATAAGCTGATTTCTGAGCAGAAATGTCAACAACAACCCCCACAATTCACATTTCCAGTTCTTTACTAATGGCAGTCAAAGCTCCTCAATATTTCTGCACATTAATATTGCATATTGGAGTGGGTGTGTTTAACCAAAAATGTACTCATCATCTGCTGTAGAGAAATAAATTATTTAAACAGCTTATCATAACTGCCTCCTTTGGCCAGCCCATTGACTTGGAACCATTAGGGCAGAGAAGCTTTAGTTTCTTTCTCAAGTGTATTAGGAAAATGCAACTTCAGAATGACAAAGCAGGCAAATGTTAATGTCCCCCATTGCAGCGCAGGAGACAACTCCACTGTGTCCTTGGCTATCGTTCAAGCCAGTCAAAAGGACCAGGGCCTCTATTATTGCTGCATCAAGAATAGCTATGGAAAAGTGACTGCCGACTTTAACCTCACTGCTGAAGGTAAACCTTGGCTTTTCAGTTTCAAATAAAAACCACTAGCCCCTATCAATTCAGAGTATGTGTTTGTACTGAAGACATTCTCTTCTTTGTCTTCTTCTAGTTCTCAGACAGCTTTCAAGTCATCAGGATACTAAAGGTAAGCTACTCTGAGTTGGAAGTCAGAGGAAATGGGCACACGGTAAAGCATGGACTGGCTCCCACAGTCAAGGCAGCACCATACTCCTAGGGGTTCTTCTAACCAAGTAGGAGAGAGCTCATGAGGATGAATGACACACTAGGAGGTATTTCAACCTGATTGTAAGTGCCCTGGGTTAAGAATTTGCAGGGGTGTATTATTTATGAATGTGATCAGATCACACAGTTGTTGGGAGCACATGGGATTTGGGGGTTAGACTTTTGCCTTGAAGCATCGGCCTTGCAAGCAGCCCATTTCTGTGGGTCTTCTCAGCCTTGTCTACTTAACACAGCACATTCCTTTTCTTCAATTTACTTACCAGTTTGACTAGCTGAGCACATCCCCAAAGATCTTTTCCCAGGTCCCTAGGAGGAGAGTGTTATTCATTTGCATCTTAATGAAAATAAAAGCTGCATTTTTGCACTTGCCTTTGGTACAGTGCACACCTGGTACAGTAACAGCCCCTAGGCTGCCAACTGAATACAGTTTAGGTGAGTCCAAGTTTGCCAGGTATTTCCTCTTAGGGAAAATTCCCTGAACCCACACACATTCCCACCCCCTCCCACTGGTATACTGGCCAACTTTTAACACCTGGCCTGGACGAGTGGGGAGACCCTGGTTTGTAGTTTTCCAATTCCTGCGGTGTCAACAAGTTCACCAATGGCCAATATTAATTGCAAAATTGACATCACATGATGTGGGTAGAGATGCCCACCACCAGGACTCAGGCAGACACTTCTGCAGCCTCAACTGTTGACCTCAAAGAGCAATCAATTGTTCCATCAACAAAATGGGTCCATTTAGAGCACCAACAAAGAGGCAGTTGCTAAGTGCAGTGTCAAGGTGAGACTCACAGGTGCTTCTATTAATCAAAGGCCAGCACCCTCTTAAATAAGGGGGTGGGCAGCTGGGTAAAGATGCCTCCTCCTTCCTTCCACAGGGCCAGGGCAGCAACGACCCTCCTATGGGTGCTGCGAGCACCTGGGGCCTACAGTCTGCTGAGTGCGCATACGCACGTGCCCTTCCAGCCCGCCCACTTCACTTCAGCAGGGTTTCTGCGTATTAATTTTCACACATCTTGCCTCCTGCCACCACAGCTCTTAGCATGGTGTAGGATTCTAGGTCAGTTTTAGGAAAAGTATGAATAAAACCCTAAAAAGTAAATTAGTTTAGCATTTTTAAAGTGAACAAACACCCAAATCTCTGGGAAAACAAAATCAGGAAGCAACAACATCCAGAACACTAATGGCAAGAAACTGGGACTTGCACTTAGAAAAGACAGAGCAAATACTGAGATATTTATCTGAGGAAACACACTTAACAGCAAACTCTTCACAAACCCATTGAAAACTCAATGTCTGTGTTCGGTTTTAGTGTAATCAGGGCAGAGTTTAAAGTCCTTCCCCTATTCCTGCCTTCATTCCCCCCCCACCCCCCCAAGAAAACATCTGCAACATAGTACTCCTTCTTACACAACAGAAAGCAGAGCGTCCTTCAAAAGAAGGCTGTGTCCCTTTCACGAGCTCCTTAGCACTGCTTGGTACTTCTGTCTCAGATGCTTGCTGTGTTCTCCTTCATGTAGCTTTGCAGAAATTCATTTTTACAAAGTTTTTACCAGTTAGGAATGAACCCCTGAGAAGCCACTGCCCACCTGGTGGAAATATTCCACTCTTGCAACCCAGCAGAGTTTGGGTCCAGACCCTGATGACATCAGCTTCTCCCAGCCTCTGACCCCTTGGGGCTGGGGTTCCAGTTGTAATGATTTACCAGACTGGGGGGGGGGGGGCAGGCCTGATCTCTCCCCTCATCTTATACTTTGAGATGAAGAAGCTTCAAATGACTTCTTTGGCATTGTTTTAATTTGGAGGCATCTCTCTCATGAAACATTTTATTGACTTAATTCTCTAGAAGAGGAATAAATAATATCTGATAAGTTGGTCTCTAAAACTAAGCTCAAGGAAAACCCTAAATGAAGTAGGGTCCAAATGGAATACAAGTGAGCAGAGGGTGATGACAGCATAGAAGGAAACGTCCTAAGATTTTCAAGAAAAAGTCCTAAGACTTCATTGTTTCATTTTTTTGTTTCATCTTGTTAAACTTTTCTGTTGGAAATGACAGTTTTTGTTAATTATGTCATATATAGTGCTGTGCAAAAAAAATTTCCTTTTCCATTTCCACACATATAACCTGGAACAAATTGTATCTTTAGTTCATTACATTTTATGAATATTAAAGCATCAAGTACTCAAACTTCTTTTAAGAGTTACTGAATTTTAGAAATTTTTGGATCTTGAAATAAAACAGATCGTGGTAAACTTAGCTCCTATTTATGGGCTTCCAGTATAGATACACGAAACATCTCCTGTATTCTTTAAGTGATCCTGAAGTCCAAATTGTCAAAAATGAAATAAACCATATAAGGAATTAAGATTGGGGCTCTATAAAAAACATTCTCTCTGCATTTTGTTGTCTTATTTTAAATTTTAACATAGAAAATATTCTGTTTAAAAAAAAATTCTGGTTTTATTACTTAGGATGAAACCATGATATAACAGTCTCCTTTAAATTTCTCTAGGAAAGTTGTCCCATTTGCCTCCCTGCCTTCCTGCTTTTCCCCTCCCCTCCCAATTCCTTCCAGGAACCCAGGACAGCTTGCCTAGGGTGCCCTCTGCCAGCCTTTGGGAAACTGGTGCAGAATCTTTTAGATGCTTCCTTCGCATCTGCATCTGCTAACTCTTCACCCACCTTTTCTGTTTGAAAATCAAAACTCAACCCCCTGCCCCTTTCTTTCTGGCAATAACTAGGCCTAGACATTATCAGTACCCTTGAGAATAGTCTCAGTCTCCTTAGATTAATACCTAGCATCTGTCACTGACTGCTCTTCAAACACATGATCTGAAACTATTTTGTTAAAGAGGAATACATTTCTCTAAACAGTCTTAGATACTTGAAGCATGCTATGATTTCTTTCTTCCTTTAATCAGAAAAATGTCACTTTTCATTGACTTTGAAGAGTAAAGGACATTTTTTAAAATGAAACAATTTTATTTCACTAGTAGTCATCTCCTATTCTTCTCACAGCCAGTCGCAAATCTGACTTGGTCAGCATCCTCAGAAATGTGCGTAGTATAATCAACTCAGAAAAAAAATAGCTGCTAGAAAACTCAGAAAATTATCCTACTGTTCTTTTTACACATAAATCCAAGATAATTCTACTAAAGAAATTCTCTAGGGCAGTTCTTTTTTGACTTGCTCTATTTTGTACCCATTTTATCTCTACCTCGGGTATTCTCAACCATGGTGGTTATAACCCCCAAGAGAGCAAAAATTGGTGTATAAAGCACCGATGCACAGACACAGACAGTTGTACAGTGCCTCTATGGTATTGCAATTTCATGGGAGGGCAATCTGGGAAAAAAAAGACTAAAAATCTTGTCATGAGGGGGGAGGCACTAACGAAAAAAAGATTGAAAAACATTAATCTATTAGTTGTTGTCATTGGGCCTTCACTCCTCTTCTACACTTCAGCCCTTTTCAACTGGCCTTTAATTACCTTTCATGGTTCTGCTTCTATTTTCCAAGCACCTCTAACATTCTTTTCCTAGCCTCCCACCTGTCCCCTGCAATCTACTCCCCTCTCATCTGAGCCCCAGGCCTCCCAGAAGACCCCTTCCCTCCTCCTCCACAAACATCTCCCTCCGCCAGCTCACCTGGGTTCACAGTCAACCTGGTGATGGTCGCAGGGGAGCGCGCGAGTCAGCCAAGCAGCAGGATTGGGGGAGAGCGTGTCCCACCAAAGCTGCGCTGTGTTTCAGGCTTTGAGGAGATTGAATTCAGCCAACTCATCTTCAAAGAAGACTTCCTCAGCGACAGCTACTTCGGGGATCGCCTGCGCGGTCAGATCGCCACAGAGGCGCTGCACTTCGGGGAGGGGGTGCACCGCAAGGCCTTCCGCAGCAGGGTGATGCAGGGCCTCCTGCCGGTCTTCCAGCCCGGCCACGCCTGCGTGCTCAAGGTGCACAACGCCGTGGCCTACGGGACCAGGAACAATGACGAGCTCGTCCAGAGGAACTACAAGCTCGCAGCCCAGGTGGGCCCACCCACCCTAGAATCGCCAGGTGGGAGAGGAACCCGCAGGATGACTTGAGTTGCAAATCAGGCTCAGAGATTGAGGGTTGGGGGTGTCTCCAGGAGGGTGTTTTTCTCCCGTGGCGGGAGGGAGGGTTATTGTAAAGAGTCACTGGATTATGGCTGCATGCTGGGGGTCACCGCTCAGTTCTCAGGAGCAATTTCTTCACCTCATGTCAGCCAGCTGGGCCTCAGCCAGTGGCTGGGGACACCTGGCCAGTTCTGCCCTGGGCTGGGATCACTTCAGGTCCAGGGAAGCCTACGGAGATTTCTGGGGGCTCTAATTTACTTCAACACAGGATAATAGGGAAGGTAGGGGGTGTTAAGCTCCCCAGGTGCCAGAATTCCAGGGGTCCCCAAGGACAGCTCAAATCAGGATTCCTTCCTGTAGTGTGTTGCTTTTGACTGTTTTACGGAGGAGCCAGGGGCAGGGTATATTAGCATGATCAGCCTTTGTCCTGGTTCCTGCCGTCCTGAGTTTGGTACACTGGAGGGCAGTTGACCCCAAGCTCTAGCTGAGTCCCCACTGTGGTATGTGATTGTGCTGAGGAAGGAGGAGGCCCTTAGTTCTCTCCCTGCCTCTTGCTTCCACTTTGGCCCAGGCCTCTTCTCTCTCAAGACCAGGCCTGCTAAGCTCTCAGTAGAGCTGGGGATACTTCTTTAAAATTTGTACCTCTGAAATGAATAGATTAGATCTAGGTGAATCTGGGGTGCTGTCTGGCATCCTTGATTCTCTCAGATGTGGTGATGTCAAGGGGACTCAGAAAAGTACTTCCTCCCCTGACAATAGGATTTTGTTCATTATAATCCTTTCTCCTCCAAACCCACCCTCCTTTATTCTTTTCCTTCATGGAGTGTTTCTTCCATCTTACATGTCATCATGGAAAACTCCCCAGCATCTAGACTTCCACCTGGAGAGGGCCTACAGAGAGAAGAGCAGAATTCAGTTCGCTTTTTTAAAGCCAAAAACCTAGTCCTCATGTTCACTATTCACTACTTAAATGATATGTTTGAAGAAGAACCTCAGATGGAACAGTTTCATGGGAACTTTACCTAACATCTGCTAAGAGGCCAGTTCCTTTAGTTCAAGGTTAACTTCAACTATGTAGGTTCTAGAAATTCTATAGACTACTTGACCTTTGCCTACATAGTTCCTTCAGTTTTCAGAGCTCCTTGTAAGAGGCCAAGTCTAGGTTGCAATGAATGTTAGTGGCTTCTGTGCCTCTAAAAAGAGGGGTTTGGGAATCTGTTGGCTTGGCATGTATTAGGAAATCTAATTTGCTTTACCTGATAACTCTCAAACTTTTTGATGACCACTTGGCTTCCTGTGTCTCTGGGTGATATAGGAATGCTATGTTCAAAATACTGCCAGATACTATGCCAAGATCTACGCCGCTGAAGCACAGCCTCTAGAAGGCTTCGGAGAAGTGCCAGAGTAAGTGTGTTTGTGTTGCCTTGCATTTCTGCCTCTGACTTGTTGGGGTCTTGTTGGGGGGGTGGGGGGCAGGGAGTGGGAGGAGGCCCAGTAAGACAAGCATTTCATTTGGTCTCTCTGTGCTCCCCTCAAGGGCACCAAAGCTGCTATCCTGCTCCCCACTGGGTGACCAGAGGGTTACAGAAAGATACTTGATAAATATTCTTTAAATAAATGTATGGAGGCATGCCTCTAGGGAGAGATGGATTCAGCAAAGACATGTGCTTTGTTAAATAGAAAAGAAAGGATATCTCCATTGGCTATTACAGTATCTAAATAATAAGCAAATACAAGAAAAAGACCAAAAATAATCACAAAATGATTAGTCCTATAAAAAAAAAGAAAATGTGGTGCTATGTCAGGGAAGAAAGGGCAGGTGATCAGGAATCTAGGGCCAAGGCACCCACCTCCTGGAGTCCTGCAGAGATAAATTACTGATTTCTTTTATTAGTTCATTGATTAAATATTAACCCCTGAAAATTTCTGGCTGTCTGGAGCTGGTGTTTATAGTCTGTTTATCTGGTTGCCATCGTAGTGCCTGCATAAGGGGAAAGAGAAAGGCTGTGCCCTGCACGCTGGGGATTTCAAACAGAGCGGTGACTTACACATGGATAAAGACAGAGCTGGGAGGGAGGATGCTTGTCTATACTGTCCCTCTTAACTCACAAAATGGGGGGGGGGGAGCCCTCTCCCTCAGGTGTATAAAATCTGATACTTCGTGTTCTTTACCAAGAAATGATTAACATACTTATTTAGTACACATTTCTGGGCAGCTCCAAAGAAATTCACATAATGCAAAGAAAAAGACAATGGTCTTTCTGTTAAACACACTAAGACAACAATCTGGACAGACACTGTTTCACATTATGGGAACTTCCCTCTTTCTCACTCCTCCTGGCCCTCTTCCCAGTTTCTGTCCATTCTGAAGGTCCATTCTGCGCCAGCCCAGCACAGGGCACTGCAGCCCTCAGCAGGGGCACACCAAGTTTTGTGCATTTGACTCCTGCCCAATTGGGCTCCTTTGAAAGGAAAAGAACACAAAGTTAGGACTATAGAAATGGGCCAAGGATTGGAAAGGGCCTTTGCAGTGAGGGACACAGCACTTTGTCGTCAGCATCCCTGTAAAGGTGCCAAAGGTAAAATTGGGACATTTGATGTTGACTTTGATTTCTCCTTCTTTACAGCAGGGGGACTTGGGGATATGTGAATGATGATAGGATATGGAGGGGTGAGGGTCTTAAAAAGGGCATCTTTGTCAGATTTCATCTTCTTGAGCCCAAATCAGAGGATTCTACACACACACACACACACACACACACACACACACACACACACACACATACACACACACACTTCTTAAAAGGCCTCTGCAGTAAAAACCATGTTAGAAAAACGACAGCAGCCAGTTTGCCAGTTTTAGAGGTGAGTGTGTGTGGGTGACGTGAGTGCTCATGTCTAGATCATTGGCTGTGAACTGGCATGAGCAGAGAGAGGGAGTTGGGCTCACAGGCCGAAAAGGAAGCCGGCCTTTGGCAGCTGTGCCCCCCTCTCGGTCACTGGCTTCCCTGACACCAGTAGCACTGAGACAGGGCTGGGTCTTCAGCTGCCTCAGGCCAGCTCCTGAGAGCAAACCCATCCCTCGCGCCCCCACCCCCGCACCCCCAACCATGATTCTTTCTGGAATATGAAGAGCAGACCTGGCAAGGTCTTCATGGAGTCAGTGGGTTCTGGAAGAGAAAATGCTTCCCGCTGGGGCAGCTGCTGGATATCATGATCACTGGAATACGTTCAGTGTCTGCAGATGCGCCCACGGGCCAAACTACCCACTCAGATAATACCCAGCCCTTGTTTCTGGTCTTTGAGGGCTGCAGAATGAAGCAGCCAGGAGCCCGTGAGCCCTGCTGCTCTGCACAGGCTCGGTGGCCAGCTGTCCTTAGGTCCTGGGGAAGGAGCCTCAATCCCTGAATCTTGCAAAATTGACAAAGCAGGACAGAGGGGGTTTGGCTGCACAGACTGAATTCAGGGGTGCTGGGAAGGGGCCCTGCCCCAATTGGCTCACCCCACCTGCCTGCTATTGAAATTTCCTTAATGAGATCCAAAAGCGTTCATCCTGAGATTGGAAAGAATGGCCAGTGATCGGCATGGCTGGAAATTGGAAACGCTGGTGTTGGAAGGGGGCTGCTTGGTGTCTCCAAGGACATTGTTCTGGCCCGGATGCTGCTCTGCAGCTCCCAGACACTCCAGGTGGGAGTCGAATGCCCCCTGAGTCTTTATTCCCCTCTGAGAATGCTGTGTGTTCATGTTCTTCTCACAGGATCATTCCTATTTTTCTTATCCACCGACCTGAGAACAACATCCCTTATGCAACCGTGGAGGAGGAGTTGATCGGAGAATTTGTGAAGTATTCCATGAGGGACGGGAAGGAAATAAACTTCTTGAGAAGAGACTCAGAAGCTGGTCAGAAGTGCTGTACCTTCCAGCACTGGGTATACCAGAAAACAAGCGGCTGCCTCCTGGTCACGGACATGCAGGGTGAGGAGAGCAGCCCGGCCGGGGGGTGCTGTGGTGTGGATGCTTCCGGGGTGGGAGGGGTCTGCTGGGTGCCTTTGAGCACCTCCCCCAGCAGAAGGTGTTGCTAATGCCTCATCAGAAACAAGCGGTGCCCAAGAGCCTGAAATGACCAGCCCAGTGGGGTACTAAAGTACATTTTAATAACGGAGTCAATAATGCCTTCCCATTACAGCAGATGACCGAAGACTGGCTTTCTTGTTACATCCTCACAAGTACACATTCAGAAGTATAGAGGAAAATGCAGATGAGCCCAAAGATAATCAAGATGTAATCTTTCATCCTTAATGGGCGAAAGAGTCTCAGAGCTGTTTGAGATTTCAATCTCCCCTGTGAATTTATATATTTTCAATATACACACACATTTTCAGAATACGTTCATGGTATGAAGTGGGGTTATCCTAATTAGGTTTCCCACATAGTCAGTCCTGGGACAAGTTGCCTTGGTGGGGGGGAGCTCTAAGACCATTCTGTATCATTAACTTGCTGGAAGGACTTACAGAACTTGTGGTTCTGGTTTATCATCATGAAAGAATGCAGACTCAAACTAGCAAAGGGAGGAGGCCAACGGGACAGTTCTGTGGTGTCCAAGGGAGCTTCCAGTTGTCTTAATGGTGTTGATGTCCTCCCTGCTGGGAGAAATCTTATTGTCATCACGGTTGTGCCACACCCACTGTTGCAATCATCTCCGCATTTTACCATTTTATGGAGTACTGCAGTGAGATGAAGAGCCCCCAACAGACCCACACACTCCTGCATGCAGGTTTGAAGACTGTGATCTGGTGAGCCACTGGGAACCCTAAGAAGCAGTTACCCCAAACACCCAAGAACTCAAATTTTGGAGCACAAATTCCTAATGCTGCCTGTGCCCTTCCTTCCATCAGCGACACCTGTGGTGACCGTGACCCACCTCGGCTCACGCGCTGTCCCCTGGAGTTGGATTATTATCCTCTAGATGCCCCTAATAACCTTGATTGAATTACTAGCGAATTAAACCAAAAGATGTTTCCTTTCAAACATTCTATTTTTCTAAATGGTAAGAGACCACTGTAGTTGTGAGAAGCAAGAAAAAGCAGCTCCCCAAGTTCAAGACCTTTAAAAACTGGACTTTTGTGCCACTTAGAGACATGATTTTTATACAATTTCCCACAAAACAAGATGTCCAAAGAAGGCTTTCGCAGTCTTGTGTCTTTTTTCCCCCAAGCACGGTCCCTGTAATAAAAGCTACTTGAAGCATTTCTACATACGTTCTGGTTCTTAGCAGCTTTGAAAGAATGACATGAATTAGTTACCAACTGTAAAAAAGGCTTTGAAATGCTTGCTGGATCCCCAACGTGCAGTGTCTAATCTGGCTCCCAGGCGCAGTGCAGACAAGCAGGCTCCCTCATTGCTTCAGGCCCAGGAACCAGCCTGCGTAGCAATGTGGGCTGTAGTTTTGTCGTGCTCCAGGCTGATGCTGCTGGATCAGAGCGTTAACCCCTTAGCTTTCCTTTCCCAAGCCTCAGAAAACAGTCCCCTAGTTGGGGGACCCATGGAACGAGGTTGCCACTGGGTCTGACCCTCCAGATTGTTGTTGGGTGGGAAGCTGGTTCCTTGGTCCACAGCCCAGGTGGGTTTTCGTGTTGCCTGCTCTCAGCCAGCCAGCCACCTGCCGGCCAGGGGGAGCCCGGCCATCACAGCCTGGCTCAGGTGGGACAAGAGTCAGGAGCAAGAGGGGAGGAGGTGAGACCCAAACCTGGAGGCCAGCAAGTCAGACAGACCGGTGAGGTGCACTGTGGCCCCCAGGCCCGGCCAGACAGGGCAGTCACAGGTTGCTCAGGTGAGACTAGGGTGGGGGTCCTCTGTGTGGGAGCAAGTGCTCACAGACACACCCTAGGGAGAAAGGGACAGAACTGATTCCTGCTCTGGCAAGAAGACCCGGAAAAACCAGTGGCCCTGCACAGTCTGGGCCTTAGAGAGGCTCATATTCCCCCAGACCTGGGAGAGGTTGGGGAACTGGAGTGAGACAAGGGCAAGGGGAGAGAGGATGGCTCATCTCTGCTATGGATGGTGTTGTGATCTCACCCTTGCACTCTGAGAGATGGGGGGCTTTTCCATGCTCCTTGCATCCCAGGTTCCTTAGTGACTGTCCCCCCTGCTCCTGCTGGGGAGTCAGAAACAGACTCCCAGGTGCTGGGACTCTACCAGGGAGGCCTGTGGCTCTTTACTGAATCACTTTAGGAGGCTCAGGTCTCTGTTCTGTTGTTTTGGCAGCCCCCTCCCACAACCCGTGGGTTAATGGATTGAGGTTAGACTAAGTATCTAAGGCTGCATCATGGGTGACAAATGCCAGCATCTCTAGGCCTGTGGTTAAAAGCCTACAGGCAACTCAGGAGTGATTTCCTGGCTCTCCGGCTGCCCTAGGTCTCACTGGGGACCTTGGCCACCCCAGCCCACTCCCTCTGCAACTACCATTGTATGTGGTCTTCCACTTTCAGTGAGCAGCAGACGAGGCCTCTGCCCAAATCAGCATCATGTCCTGAGCTGCAAGGGTTGGGCTTTACCTGGAGGCTCCACTGCTTGCTCCCAAGAGCCATGCCCCCCAGAACTGCTGGTCAGAGGCTTCCCTTCCCACTGCCATCCCCTGCACTGGCGAAGGTGTGCAGGCTGCCAGCCCCCACAGAATGACCTCTGCAGAAGGAAAGAAGAGCTTTCCCACCCTTCCCTAGATGCCTTTGTGACACAACCCCTGCCTTTGCTCTCTCTTCCTGCAGGTGTAGGAATGAAGTTAACTGATGTGGGCATAGCAACACTGGCAAAAGGGTAAGTAGGAAAAAACCCAAGTGCTACAATGAACATGAATCCATAAAGGAAAGCTTCATTCTGGAGAGTCTCCCGGGCTTCAGAGGAATCCCTTCCTAACTAGGGCCTGTCATTGATGGTCCAAGATGATGATGGATGGATGAATGACCAGATGGATGCTAGGACAGCAGTTATGGGGTAGCACTGTCCCGGGTGAACCTGCATGGGTGGGGATCCTTGCCATCACATGGGCCACCAAGAAGCAAGGCCCCAGACTGGGTTCCTGTGCAGGGTTCTTGTTTTACCAGCTTTATGGGCACTGACTTTAAGTTCTGCTCTACAGAATGGGGACTTGGGATTGTCTTAAGAATCCCCTCAGTTCCTCTACAGGTCCCTGAAGCTCTGTATGTGTTTGCTAAAAATTGGATTTTTCCTCTTCATATCTCATCCTGACAGCAGAGTAGGCAAATTTCAGAACGTTACTTAAAATCACTTTCTGCCAAACAAAGCAGAAAACTGCTCAAGAAATTTCAAAAACCAAAACAAGCATAAGACAAAATGATCAAAACATCCTTTAAAAGCATCCTAACAGCTTCCAGGAATGCAGGCTGAATTCCGCCCCCCCCACCCCAATTTAAGAAGAAATCCAATTCCTTGGTTTTGTTTACAGCTTTAATGTGTCCTATCTGGCCTGGGACAGCTGCCCAAGGCCCATTAGGAGCACTGATGGCGGAACCCAGCGCTGAGTACTGTGCATACAGTGTCACTGCCTCCCTCCCCAGCAGCGGCCTGGGGAGAGAGGAGAGAGAAGGGGATTCTGAAGTATTGACAGTTTTGGAAGGGTGATTAGACCATCATGTCTATTTTTGTGACTTTCCTTTAAACTTTTCCTTTTAAGACACATTCCCCAACCCTCACCTTCCCCACCCCCGGCAAAAAGAAACATTTCTCAGAAGCACAGTTTGAAAAATTGCTCAAAGGGGGACCTTCTCCAATCAGAGGGAAGGAGGGATTGGGAACCCTCTGGGAGCCCCTCTGTTCTGGAGTGAAAAACCAGCTACACCCAGCCTTCTGACTGCCAAGTGGGGGTGGGGGGGGAGGTGCAGGGCAAGGGGCTGTCCACTCACAGACTCAGGGGCCGCCAGAAATGAGGGTCCGGAAGAAACGGGCAGATCCCCAAGGTTGGAGGCGAGACTAGATTGAAGATACTGTCCATTGGAAACCAAAGCTGCAAGATGGAGTGCAAGCAATGGGGAGGAACTTGGAAAGTGTTCAAGTGCAAAGGCAGCTGGCAGACAGGCAGCGAGAAGTGCAGGTGAGGGGCAGTCCCACCTGAGCAGAGGGCTTCCGGAGGGAGAGCGGAAAGGTGAGGGCATCGCCTAAGAATGTTCTCTTTGTTCTTGGCGCATGCCTAGTTCATCCAGGATGGGAAAGAGAGCCAGGGATCCCTGGGGTCCTGAGGAAGGGGCACGGGCATAAGAAGCCGTGCTCCCCAGAGGCTCCATCACCCTGCGGCCTTTAAGCACACCAGAAAGCATACAAGATGGAAGGCCTGCGAGGGCGAAACCCCGAGGAGGCAAATCTGTCTTATTTGAATAACACATAATAATGCTAATATTCTGTTTAAAACAGAAAGAAAAAATTTTCCCACTTCGGGCCCCACTTCGGGTCAGGTTCTTTTGCAGGGAGAGGAGCTATTGTGTCATTTACAGCATCTCTTTCCTACGTCTCAGTCTGGACCAAGTGCTGTTCTGCGGACACCCCCATTAAGTAACCTGCCTTGTTTTCTCTTGCTTAGTGAAGCAGAGGGTGTGATCCTATTTTTAGGGTAAATCGTTACAATCTCACTTTTTTAAACAAGACTTCTTTGTTTTAATGCAATTTTGCTTGATACTATGGCCCTTACAATAGAAGTCTGTCATCTTTTCCCAGCCGCCAGGTGTGAATATGTCTGGAAACCCACCACCTGCACCTCAATATCCCTCTTTAGGCAATATTTAGTATAAAACTTTCGAGGTGCAAAGTATAGCAGGTAGGATTGTGGAACATCTAATAATCTCCTCAGGCAGACCCAAGCTATAAATTTGAAATGACTCAGCCATTTAGACTTCTCTGAAGGAGGGAACGGAAATGGCTAATACTGTAACAGGGGATTTGAGAACTGAGCCTGTCCGAACCCAAACCAGTGCACACAGCATGTGCAGGGAGCCGGTTTGCTCCTGTGATTGCAGGTCGTGCACACCCTCCCCAACACCCCCCGCCCCCCCCCAAAAAAAAAATAGCTTCTGGGGATGGCAAGATCATGATGTAGCCACCGGAGGGCACCAGAGTCAATACTTTCACCCTTGACAGTCTCTGCCCCCCATCCGCAAAGCCCATTTCATGTTGCTGGATTGAAGTAAAACAAAGAAGTGCCCAAAGCAGATTTCTCCTCAATCAGCAATCCTTGGAACAGCACAGGATTGGAATGACAAGCCACAAAGTAGGAGGGCAGTGTGACTGCAGGCCAACACCCGGCCTTCCTGCTGGGTGAGGCCGGAGGGAGCCTGGCATATGGCAGGCATCCCTGAACAAGTGCAGGGGCCCTAGGCAGAATAATGAGGAGTTTACTGCCTGCCAAGGGGCAGTGGGTAGAGATAAGTCCCCTGTGTCGAGGCAGACACAAGGAGGGACTCCTCTGCTCTGTCCCGCAAGCCAAGCAGAGGAGGAGTCAAGACCCCACTTCAGTCAGCTGAGCTCCAGAAAAGGGCTCTGCTCTCAAGGCTCAGAGAAGCCCACTTAGTAACCCCAGGCACCCCTGGTCAGTAAGGGGGCCACACTGCTTCAGGTGTTGACCCAGTCATACTCGCCAGACACCCCTATACCTGAGGATGAGGAGCCAAAACACAACTGGGCGTGGACAGACATGGAGTTGAATAGTCCAGAATAGTTCAGAAGACTAGTCTAGACTAGAATAGACTTATCTTCACACATGTATGTTCATAAATGTAACTTGTGTGCATGGTGTGTGTATATGTGTGTGTGTGAGATATGTGGGGGGGGTGGAGAGAAGTGTGTGTGATGTGTAAGATAGAGGTGGACTGGACGGGGGCTGTGTGTGGTGTGTGTGTGAGAAATGTGTGTGTGTAAATGTAGTGTGTGTGAGGTATGTATATGTATGGGGTGTGTATGATGTGTGTGCATACCTGTGGTACATGTGAGTTATGTATATATGTGTATGGGGTGTGATGTTTTTGTATATGTGTATGGGATGTATGTGTGGGGTGTGTGTTGTGAGCTGTGTTGTGTGTTTGTGGTATGTGATGTGTCTATGGTATGTGATATGTGTATGTGTATGTGTGTGACTGTTGGCAGGCTACTGAATGCCACCCACGAATCTGCCAGGGGCAGGGAGGAGACATAGGGACTTTGGAACAGAATCCCTGACGGCCTGTGAGTGCTCTCACAGCAAGGCCCGGGGCGCTGCAGAACATGACATTCTAGCTGACTCACCAATTCTAGGCTTCAAAGGACCAGTCTCACAGGCCCAGGAGACCCCAGAAAGGTACTTTCACTGAATATCTACTTTACCACACTATGCTATTGTCACCAACTTTGGAAGGCAGGCTGCACCCTATTTTCATCTAATCCAGCTTTTATGTAGTAGAGGTAGTTGGCCAGTGACTGATTAATTTGGCTCATCTTTGCCTTCAAGAAGGCCTTGAGGCCACAAAGGGAATATTTGCCCCTCTCACAATTTTGACAAGGCCAACTCAACTGGCTGTCTCTTAATGTGTGTTCAGAGCCTCCTGGGCCCGGAGTCAGCCAGGATGCAAGCCCATCATCAGTGGGACTGGCACAGCAGTCTCCTGGCCTCTGCCCAAAGTTTTACAAAGGACACATCTGTTGAAGTGATTGGGTTGAGGTTTCCTCCCACTCCCCATTGTTGCTCACCAATTAGCCCCCATCCAGGACCTTTACTTAATTCCATGGGTTTTGTTTTTCTGTCAGTGAACATGCCAACTACTTGGCCATTCTTGCCTCAATTAGGAATAACTATATATTCCATGCACCATTAATTTCCCCCTTCAAACTTTTATTTGCAAGTGTCCTGTTTTTTTAAAATGATGTCTTCTTCCACCCAACCTCAGGTACAAAGGATTTAAAGGCAACTGTTCCATGACCTTCATCGATCAGTTTAAAGCATTACACCAGTGTAACAAGTATTGTAAAATGCTGGGGCTGAAATCGCTGCAGAATACCAACCAGAAGTTGAAGAAGCCCAGCGTGGGGAAAAGCAAAATCCAGCCAAGCTCCACAACAGTAAAGAAGGTGGCATCTGGGACCTCTGCAGAAAAGAAAACCTAACCCCTCTGAATGAGCATGTATGAACCAGTGGCCAGTGCACACACTGTATGGGTGGAATCCTGAAAACACCTGGGAGAGAACGCATAGTCTGCAGAGTGGTGTGACAATCGATCCTTATTCCCGACTACATGTCCTCCAAACTGCTTCAAAACCCGTCACCTGCCATCTCCACTGGAACGATTTTGGAGCATTATTTGTGACCAGACTTAGAGCCAGTGGTCATTCTCAAGGACAGTTCATCTTCGTGTACGCCTTTGGCATTTTCACCGACCTCACGCTGTGTATGTTTGTGTATTTGCACGTGGTTGTGTTGTCAAGGACTTGGTGCTGAGCTGGTCTGTCCCCAGTTAAAATCCCTGCATCCCTGTTGCTAACCTCGGATTTCTAGACACCTCCAACTGCTACATGACCAGAAAACGCAAATTCCTTCATGGGGTCAAGTTGTTGCAATCATGTCAAATATGCTATTGTAGCTATAGGTGGCTTCCAAAAAGTGAGGCCACTTCCTGTCCCCTCACATATCCTATTGTAGTGTTCTGGTTAATTAAATTCATATTTAAACAAAAAGTATAAGGGACATATATTAGCACAGGAACTTGTTTTTTAGAATATGTGCCATATTTCACAGTCCCCCAGGATTAGTACATTTAGTAATTTCTTAATTAAGTTTAATGGGGCACAGAATATTTCTATTTGATCCCTTCTTCTTACATCACAAATTTGGTTCCGTTACTTCATACTTTGCACTTTAAACCTAGATTCCCTAAACCCAGGGCTGCCCCCTGCTGGACTGCAAGGGAGGTACATGCAGGTCCTTGAGGGGAAACATCCACTAGCCATGGGAATCCCAGCCCCTCCTGCCCATCCCAGTGGGTCTCCTCAGGCCAATTGGTGAGTGCCCTCTGCAGAGCAGAGTGGCAGTTCATGGTGGGCAAGAGGAAATGGCGTAAAGACAGCTCAGGGAGAGTCTTAAGTTTCCCAGGCTGGAAGAGAATGCTGACCCAACACTGTTGCCTAATAAACTATTTTTAGAGCACTTTTAGGTTTGCAGAAAATTGATTGGAAGGAGGGAGTGGTCCCATAGGTTCCCCCTCACCCCCATTATTCCCATATTGCATTAGTATGATACCTGTGTTACAGCTGATGAGCCAACATTGATGTGTTATGATTTCTTAAAGTCAACAATTCATAATCTGAGCTTTGACACACATCTCGTGACACATATCCACCAGGTCAGTACCCTACTGACTTCCATGGAAACCCTTCTGGGACTTCCATGGAATTGTGTCACTTCCACAGAAACCCTCCTGGGACTCACTTGTCTTTCTCTGTACTGACCCCACCCCCAGCACCTGGCCAGCACTGACCTTACTGTGTCCAGAATGCCATGCAGGCAGGCCTCTCAGCTAGTCAGCTGTGTTTTAGGAGGATGTCAGCTGGCCCCTGGCTGTGTCTGGGAGAAGGCCACGCCCCCTCTGAACATTGCTCCTCAGTCAGTGTTCTCACCACTCCTGTGGAGAAAATGCAGGTTCTGATGGGGAGGGCGGGTGAGCCTGAGAGTCTGCATTTCTAGCAAGGCCCTAGGGATCTCTGTGGAAGTCAGGGGCACACTGCAGGGGCTGTCTAGAACACAGTAGGAGAGTTCTGGAACATTGGTGGGAGTGACTAGACCCCCTTGAGCTCTGCTGAGAAAGCACCTACTGCTTCTCCATTCTGAGATTCTGATGCATGACGCAGGGGCTTGGCCTCAGGAAAGTGCCCCCGTGAGGCCTTATCACAGGGAGTGTGGGCAGTGCTGCGTCTCCATGCAGTCTCCTCAGGGGCAGTGGGTTTCCGTGGAAGATTCCTGGCTGTCTCTGCTATAAAACAGTATTTTCTTGGGCACAGGGCTTGGGGGGTGGAGGGTAAAGGGAGGCAGAGAGAGGAGAGGAGGAGGGGGAGAGGGAAAGAGAGAGAGAGAACTTCGGTGGGATGTCTACTTAAAAATGGATTTAAAAGAGAAAACACTTCAGTCAGTCACCTCTGTCTTCTCAGGAATCTACCGTTTCCAGCCTCTGTTCTGAACCCGGCTATCAATTCTAAAATGCTCATTTTTCTACAAGGCTGTGTAGCCTACATTCCCCATAGACATTCCACAGATGCATTTGGTTGTGAGGTTCTGGAAAGTTCCAGAATGCAAAACTTGCAGGACACATTTGTGTGTGTGTGTGTGTGTGTGTGTGTGTGTGTGTGTGTGTGTATGGATGACCAGAGTCCTTTCAACATACCAGCTACTTTCTTTGGTGATCATAAAAATAACAATATCAACAGGAATGGTGAAATATTTTTTAAGTTTTAAGTTTTAGAAAGATACAAAGTGAAAAGTCAAAGTCATCCTCTTCCCCTTTATTTGGCTTTGAGTTTGGACTTGAAAGTTGAAGAGACAGGACTCCCTTATTTCACATTTTCCATCAGCCCATGGGGTGTCTCTTTGGGCTGGAGCAGTCCCTTCCTCCTTAGATTTTATTTCAAAGGGCACCAGATGTTTCATCTGCTTAGAAACATTTAGAGGACCAGGGCTGGAGTGTTGCTGGTGGTGGGGTCTTTCCTGACTGGAGCTCCCAGGGGTTGGCTTTGCAGAACTATGAGGCTACCCAAACCTGACCTTCGGGGAAGACAAGTAGCTGTTTTCCTTGCGCAAATAATAGGGTGAGTGTGCAGTAGGCTCACTTACCCCAAAGGTGGTGTTCTGGGATCTCAGGAATGGCCACATACATTGCTGCTGTTTTAGCTCAGTTTGTATCACGCCTCGTTCTTGTTGAATTTCCCGTTTGTTTCCACAGATGTGTGCTGGTGGGTAGTCTAGAGGGAAGGTTCAATACAGGCACCTAATGAGGAAGGGCCATGAGACTTACTGCCTGCAAGGAGTTGGAGGGGGTGCTGGTTAGAGATGTGAAGTTTCTCGGTTTCCTAAAGGGCTGGACAGTGGAGATCTGGGATGCGCAATAACAAACATAAACTCCTCAGTACAAGCGGCTTGTTTGTACAGCAGGTTCTCACTAACGAGAATGGCGGAGAGATGCAGACTCCGCCAATGGGCGTGGTGTGCTGGAGCATCTGGGTTTGGATGCGTGCGGGCTGGCAGCTTTCTGATTGTCCCAGCGCCTCCCCAGCCAGGCTTCTGATAAGCTCATGATAGCAAAGGGTTTCAATAGATTCTATTCAAAAGAATGCCAGAGGAAGCAACACTTAGTTCTAATTATAAGTAACTCTCCTTCCAAATATCCACACTGTTTTGTGTGTATAGGGCGCATGTTGGGCTGCGTGCAGCAGGACAATGGAGGGGGGTGGGGGGAGCGGGCCACAGCCCAGGGCTGGCTGCTTCCCCATGTGTGTTCTGTTCCATGGACCACGTGTGTGTAAGTGAACAGACTCACATGTCTCCCCCATTTGGATCTACAGATGACACGTGGGATTACAGAGTTTTAAAAAAATTAAACACAAAAATCTCTTCTGCTGCTCACCACAGGGCACGTTTTCCAAGTCTTTGCTCAAGCAGCACTGAAACCCTTTGAGAGCCTGCTCGTTCCAGAATTGGTTTGTGAAAGCTGCAGGGCAGGGCAGGTGCCAATCTCACCGCATGCCCTGGGAACACAAAGTCCAATCTACCGCAAGGTGAGCACAAGCAAAGGAGTGCTAATCCCGTCACTCGGGTGGAGAAGTCTTCAGTCCTGTTTTTCACAAGCGCCCACATGGTCCCTGACAGACACCATCTCAAGCTCTTTCAAAAAATCACATGTTCTTGATCAGATGGGATCAAGAGGTGCTACTCCATCAGTTTCCGTTTTAGGACTTAAGATACATTGGAAGCAATTCTGATGGGATAGCTCACCTTCATCTCCCTCTGTGTCCCTCACTTCCTCTTTCAAGTCTATTGTCTACATCTGCAATATAGCAGGTAGGGGCTCCTTCCCCTGTTAAGTTGCCCACAGTGCTTTCCTTGGGGTCTGTGGGTTTCCTGGGGCCACTGTCACAAAGTGCCACAAACTGGGTAAGTCAAACAATAGAAATTAGCTCACAGTTCTGGAGCTGGGACTCTAGATCAAGGTGTGGGGTTGGGGAGGGATCCCTTTGGGGCTCCTCACCCACATTTTGGTAGTTCCTTAACTCCTGTCTTCACGTGGCATTCTGTGTGTGTGTGTGTGTGTGTGTGTGTGTGTGTGTGTGTGTGTGCGTCCAAATTTCCTCTTTTGCTAAGGATACCAGCCATATTGAATTTGGGGCCACCCTCATGATCTTATTTTAATTTGGTAAAGACCCTAACTCTAAATCAGACCCTACCCCCAAATGGATGCAGAGACTAACAGAGGAGTTTAGAGGCGGCAATGCAGCCCAGACAGCATCCTATCACATCCACATCCACTAATGTCAGTTTGCTCAGGCCAGGAGTGCAGGAGATAAAGTGGGCATGTGTGCTGGTCCACCAAGGTCCTCCTTCTATCCTCATGGTGGGGTGGCAGCCCCCAGAGATGTTCCTGTTTCCCGGGAGCCTGTCTACACCCCCATCCACCCTCTATGTGTTTCACTGCCCAGGGCCATGGCAGAGCTGACCACTCCCTGCCCTGTCCTCCCACGTCCTAACTGTCTCTAGTGCTTCCTGACTGAATAGAGACTTAAAATCATGCGGTTCTCCTTCCTGTCCCACGAGATGCCCCCAGTGCTCACGCCACCTTCTAACAGACTGTATGGTTGACTTATTGATTTTATTTCATGATTTATCTCCCCATTAAAATGTAAACCCTTTGAGGATAGAGATTTTTCTCTCTCTATCGATGGATCCCGAACACCTAGAAGTGCCTGGGTCACAGCAGATGCTTCATAAATACTTGCTGAATCGATTAATGTGCCCCTCCTGTACCCATCCCCCGCCCAAATGCTGTCCATGTTACACAGCAGACGTTCTTCTAAGAAAATGTGAGGCTGATAGATAGCAAAAGTCTATTTTTTTCCTCCCTTTTTAAAAATGGAAGCCTGTAAAACTGCCTGGCCCACGGCCCGATGCGGCTTACTCCTGCTCTTGAGCTCTTACCACAGCTCCAGCCGATTGCCCTGCCTTGAAGCAGACCAGGCACCATTCTCGTCCCATATCTGGTTCTCTCATCTCCTCCAGGCTTCTCCTCCCCTGGCCTGTTTTGTTTTCCTTCTTGGTGGTTCTGTCAGTAACTGAGAAAACGCAGTCATTCTCTTTCCTCCCTCTTCCCCAATCAGTTCCAGATTTTCTAGGGAGCTCAGGACAGAAAAGGGTAGAATGAATGTGGGCAGGGCCACCTTGCAAAACTCCAGGAGCTGCTAGTCACATGGAGACCATCGCCCCCATAGGCTGGGCAGTGAGTCAAGCCGGCTGTGAACTTGTGAATTGTCAAAGCCAATCACTTCAGACTTAGCCCAGAACAGCATCTCTCAGAACCCCAGAGCCATCACTCAAAGGCTTAGTCAGTGTCTCTTCTGCAAACATAGACTGTCCCCTGAACTCTGGACTCCCCTAGATCTGCTGCTCCCACAGATTGGGCCAGGAGGCTCCAGTCCCAGTTCTAATACTTACCAGCTATGTGAGTCTGGACAGTCACTTCATCTCTCTGGACCTCAACTTCCACATCTGATAAATGGGCATAAAGATATCTTTTCTGTTGAAATATAATTGATATATAACATTATATTAGTTTCAGGTATACATCATAGTTTGTTATTTGTATATATTACATATGCACATATTTTATAGTGTTTATATATTGTATCTATTGTGAAATGATCACCAGAGTAACTCTGGCTGACATTCATGGACACACATGAGAACTTTTAAGATTTGTTCATTTAGCAACTTTGAAACATATAGTACAATATATTAACTATGGTCACCACGCTGTGCTTACACCCCTCGGACTTATTTATGGTATAATTGGAAGTCTGTGCCTTTGGATCCCATTCACCCATTTTGCCCAGCCCTACCTCTCGTGCCACCCTACCTCTGGTACCACCAATCTGTTCTCCATGTCCATGAATTTGGTTTTTTGCTTATTTGTTTAGATTCTACATATAAGTGAAATTCTACCATAATGTTTTTTGTTTTTTTTTTTTTTTTCTGTCTGGCTTATTTCACTTGATCTAATGTGGTGATACCTAGCTGGTAGGAATATGAGAATTAATTTGTGTAAAAAGACTGACCTAGAGTGACTTTCAATAATTATGAATTATTATTATAGCTGCTAAGCTATGATGTATTTTTTAGCTTGGAGAAGCTATTTATCTAGAAATATCGATATCTCATTTATAATAGAGGAACGAGTTTCATAAATCATTTTACAATTCACCATTGGGGAAAACAGCATAATAAAAAATCACCTAAAAATGACTTACAGCTGCAAGTGAATTATATTTTTCCCAGTTGTTGATATTAAAAAAGAAGGAAAATAAGAAGAAATCATGGTAAATGATCGGTTTATGTAACACAATTTTTTGTTTGGTTTTCAAACGTCATTTCACCCCCTGTATCAGCCCCATGTTCTATAGCTCCTTTATTAATCCCAGTCCCCCAGTCTCTTTAGGGGGCTAGGCAATCAAGAGTTTAACAATGGCTGCACATCATCTCTCAAAAACTCTTACTTTCAAGCATCAAGGAGCGCTGCCACCTGGCTCGGGTCCAGGCCTGGCTGACGGGCCCTGAGCAGTATCTCCAAGCTCTGCTTATGTAAGTGGCTTTGATCAACAGCCCTTCCAGCTCTGGTTCCTCGTTCATCCTTCCAGTTTTCTGGAAGAAGTGAATTTTGAGCAAGGCATAAAAGGAGGTGATGGCTTTTGGGAATCTACCCAAAGGACAC
>PVIJ01009714.1:0-65052 GCA_004024925.1 Scalopus aquaticus
GCTGCCCAGCGTGCATGCCCGAGGCTGGCTCCCTCACGTCCTGCCCCACCCCCACAGGCTGGAGAAGAGGACTTCAGGAAGTGACTCGCTGAGAGGGACGCCAATCCGGACCTCCGCCTCGCCTCCAGACCACCGCCTCGCCTCCTCCTCGCCTCCGGACCTCCAGCCTTCCCTCCGCCTTGCCTCCGGACCACCTCCTCGCCTCCGCCTCCAGCAGGCTGCCCATGGGGGTGTGGGGAGGGGAAGTCCCGAAGCTCCTGGCGCGGTGTGGCCTGCAGGTGGCTCCAACAGAGTTTTAAAGCTCCCAGTGACTGTCCTCATTGGTCAGGCCCAGGCCCAGCGCAGGGGAACCCATACACACACTTGTGCGCGAGTGTGCGGTGTTCGTGTCTGTGTGTGCGAGTGTCTGCACACGCTGTGTGGTGGAAGTGGGTGCAAGGCACTGTTCTCGGCCCCCCCAGCCCCACGGACCCGCCGAGCCGGGCTCGGAGCGCAGCCGCCGCCGGAGTGCTGACGTGGGGAGGCCGCTGCCCCGGGATTGGGGAGAAAATGAACAGGCTGGGAACTGGGGGACCATTGGGCTCCAAAACGGGGGTTAAAGTCCAGGAGCTCAGGCCCCAGGATCCTCAGGATCCAGCACAGGGGTGCCCACAAGGCGGAGAAAGCACCCAGAGGGCGTTGGCACCCCGCCTGCCTGGGTCGGCGTCTCAGTGACCAGAGGTAGAGTGGAGCCTGCTCTGGTCCTCCTGGTCTTGGGGTGAGGGCGAGAGGTGAGGAAAGCACAGGACAAAGTTGGGGGGGGGGGGAAGAGGGTCAGAGGCGTGGCTGGGGCTGGGGCGTGTGTTGGGCGATGGAGGAGCCCGATTGAGAGGAAAAGCAGGAATGAGACCGATGGTGGCACCTCCCCCACCTGGCCCGGGCAGCCTGGGCACTGGACGCCCAGCCGCGGCCACAGGCTGCATTGGGGCCCTCACCTGGACTCCGACGCCTGGGCCTGGGTCAGCTGAGAGAGACCCAGCCCTGGCTCAAGCTCCAGCCCAGCCCTGGTCTTGGGGCACCCCAGGAATGGGGCATCTTGCACTGTCTTGGCACCACGTCATTTCTAGAAGCGTGAAGATGGGGTGGCAGGGCCTCCCTGGTGGCGCAGCGGTTGAGCGCGGCGCTGTGGAGCTGTCGGCAGCAGCGACGCGAGTTCAACGCCCAGCTGGGGAGAGTCCCACGTGGTGGGGGAGAGTCCCACGTGGTGCGGCAGACCCCTCCTGCCTCGCCCGCTGCTCCCCTCAGCAGTGTATTTCTGATCTGCCTGTTCTGCTCCCCGCTCTGGCTCTGGTGAACCCTCTCGCCACCCCACGCCTCTGGCCTGTACCCCAGCTTGTTTGTATGTATAAATAAATAAATCTTTAAAAAAAAAAAAGATGGGGTGGCAGGCAGGCTGGAGGGAGTTCGGAGTGGGAGCCTGGAGCAGGGACTGAGCAGTGTCAGGCAGCTTTGTCAGTCACGCCCCTACCTCTAGGCTAGACCAGAAGCCTCCAGGCCAGAAGCAGCCCCTGCCCCTCCCACCTGGCTGAGGGTGCTGGCTGGTGAGGCCCAGAAATAGACTGTGCAAGGGAAGTGCCATCTGGGATTTGGGCTCAGATTCCAGGGGATAGAAGGCACACCCATCACCTCACGTAGTCATTCAACAAACATTCCCTGCACCTACCCAGTGCCAGTTCCATCGGAGGCTGCGCGGGAGCCCTTCCCATCAGCCCCCGCATAGCAGCCCTGGGCCGTGGCGCCCACGGCGACCAGCCCGAGCAAGGAAGGCTGGCGGCTTTCCCTGCGTCCCTCATCCCTGCCGAAGCCAGCGCTCAGCTCAGGTTTCCTTGTGGGAGTCACATCTATTTTCCACCTCCCCTCCCCGCTCTCCCCAACCCGGGGAAGGCTGAAGACAGGGCCTGGGGCCGAGACAAGAGGTCCCAGCATTGGCAGGAGAAACCAGAGGCCCAAGTGATGTGTGAGGCCTTGCTGAGGGGCAGTGGGCCAGGCCACGGGGCACAGTTCTGCCTGCGGCATCACGGGGCCACACCTCGTCTTCCCAAGGGATGCAATCACCGCCCGTCCTGTCCAGGTGTGGGCAGGGCCTGTGCGTGTGAGGGCGGCTCCGCAGGTCACTGGGCCTCAGGCTTGTGTGTGTGTTGGGGGAGTAGACATCGCCAGGCTGTATCTCTGGGGGCGGGGGCGGGGTGGCCTCTGTTTGTCCCTGTGCTTCTGGGTTGCTAGGTTGTGTGGGTTTGTGTTTTTCTGGATGTGTGTGTGGTGTGGAACACCTGTGTGTGGTGGGTTTCTGTGTGTGTCTGGTGTGCTGAGGCATTTTGGGGCGCGCGTGGTGTGTGTGTGTGTGTGTGTGTATGTGTATGTAGCAAGCCTGTCGCAAATTCAGGAGTATAATAAATGTTGCAGCTGTTTTCTTTGAATGACATTTAAACCGAATCTGTCCCCTTACCTCTCCTGTGGGGGGACATTTGGAGTCCGTCTGTCCCCTTGGGGCTCCCTGTTCTGCCCCTAGGTTCTGCCCACGGCAAACATGGGGGTGTGCGTCTGGCTATTCCAGAGACCTCCAGCCTTGGTCTCTTGCCTGCAGGGACTGTCTTGGGGGCCCAGGCAGGGATAGACGTCTTCAAGGCCGGGAGCTCAGGGTGCTGTGACACCACTGGCAGCTGAAGGAGCAGAGCACCCCAACTCTGGCCCTCTCAGTCCTGGAGTGTCACCCCTCTCCCGAGACTGTGTCCCTGGCCCCTTAACTCAGAATGCTGGAGTCTCTGCAGGACTGCGCCTGTCTGTGATGCCAGGGTGTCTGGGGGTTCCAGAGTTGGGGCTGAGCCCTGCACACCCAGAACTGTCTGGACTTAGGAACCAGAAGCTCAGTTGGGCGGGGGAGGTAGGGTTTGGGTGCTGCCAGGAGTGGGAGTGGGAGAGCGAGGGTGAAGGACGGGCGTGAAGAGACCAGCGCAACATGCGGTGCTAGCAATTTATTGCGACAGACTTGGCGCGTGCGGACGTTAGTGCCCCCACCCCTCGCCCACCCTGCCCTTCCGCCCCTCTCTGCTGCTCCTCCGTGCCTGAGGGGTCTACAGCGGCACACAGTTGTGCTTCAGAAGGTGGGTGGAGTTCTCCCAGGGAACCACCAGGATCTCAAAGTCACAGCGCAGCTTCTGCAGAGAGAATTCAGGGGAGAGAGTGGGGTGAGCTGGGCCCTGGACCTGCCTCCTCTCAACTCCGCCTGCTGCTCCCGCAGACGGGCCGTCACCGGCCATGGCGCACAGAATCAGACGGCCCAGACTAGATCCCAGATGTTTCTAGCCAACTCCCTCACAGCAGAGGGAAACCCCAGTCTTCTCCTTTCTGAACCCCACCCTGGTGGGGGGGCTGAGTCATCCAAAAGGCAGAGACAGGTTTGGCTGGATCGGTTCAGGTGGACGCTGGGGCAGGGGCGGGGCACAGGGTCATTACCTCCTGCTCCCCATCTGCAGCCAGAGGGCAGGTGGTGAGGTCTACGTGGTCTCCAAACACCGCAGTCTTCCGGCAGGCTGTGCTCCCCATGTCCACGGTCAGGTAGTACTTGACCCCGGCCACCAGCTGGGGACAGAGGCAGGGCCAGGTCAGGGGTGCCAGGGGCCAGCCCTGGACAAATCTCTCCCCAATCTCCTCCTCTCCCTTTCCCTCCCGGGCCGACACATTCATTCAGCACGCTGGCTGGGGATTGGGGGGGGGGGTTGGGGGCGCCGTGATGAGACTCCCTGGGGAGAGGGACAGAGGGCTGGGGCCACAGGAGACCCAGGGCACACTCCTGAAGGAGCCCCCGCGGCTCCAGCCCCAGGGGCGGGGCGAGTGAGGCTGGGCGGTAGCTTGCAAGCTCAGCCTGAAGTTGGGATGTTTTGTGCATCCTGGATTCGGGGCGTGCAGTCGTGCATTCGGGTTTTAGAAATGCATTTAAATATCCCCGTGACTCTTGTGGTGCCCCCGATAACCGGGGGCAGGCAGTGCCTCCAGCGCCGGCCCCCAGCCCGCCGCCCGGTCGCACCTGGCTCTCCGCCTTGATGATGTTGGTGTCTCGGAAGTAGAAGAGGCTGTTGCTGCCCATGTTGTAGCTGGCCACGGCCGCCTGCGCCGCCTTCTGCACCTGCGGGTCGCTGGGCGACAGCTCCTGGCGGCCCCCAAGCAGGCGCTCCCGGGGCCGGACGCGGGCATCGCCGGGCAGCGCCAGCAGGCAGAAAGCGAGCAGGGCCAGGCCCATCGCCAGCGGGAGGCTCTGACGCGCCATGGTCGTGGGTGCCTGAGCGCTTGGTTTGCGCTGCTTTTACGGGCTCCGCGGCCCCGTGGCCCCGCCCCGCCGCGCCCCCGCGCCCGGGAGGGATTAGGCGGGAGGGATCGCTGGGCCTGGGCGGGCCGCCAGGCCGCCTTCCCAGGGCCTCGCGCCCAACAAGGCCGAGGGGGCACCACAACTGGGTGCCAGGAGGCTGCTCCGCCTCCGCACACACCCAGCGAGTCTGTGGGGGCAGCGACAGTCCCCAAACAAGCGTCACCATTCGGACAGTTCCTGGGCGCCCATCCAGGAGGAAATGCCAAGCACAGCTAGGAGGGGCCCCCACTGTCCCACAGTTCACTAGCTCTGCCACTTTGGAGAAGTTACTGGAACTCCTACTGCCTCAGTGTCCCCTCTGTACAGCGGGCTGCTGGGAGGATCCCGGAGGTCAGGCGCTTAGGGCGGCCGGTGCAGCCCAACAGCGGGTGAGGGGAGACGCCCGCAGGCTGAGCTGGTCTAACCCCCCAAGCCCCGCGGAACCAGGGTGTCCCCGCGGTAACAGAGCAGCCGGCGGCGGCCCCAGGACAGTAATGGTGACGCTGGGTGTGGAGCCCGGGTCTACCCCAATTCTGCATTTCAGACTGGTGCGAAGGACGTGGCTGGCCAGGAGGGGCATGTGGTGCCAACCGCCTCCCAGAGCCTCGGTGTCCTCATCGGAGGATCGGCCCCTGCCGGGGTCAGCCCCGGGGAAACTGGGCTGCGTCCGAGGTACCGTCAGAACAGGCCACTGCAGCTTCAGGGACAGTCTGATCACTGACGTGAAACGCAGCGTCGAAGCGCCCGCCGGCACTCGGCTGGGGCCCTTCCCTGGGGAGCTCTGTGGGCTGGGCACGTGTCATCACTGGCTGGGCCACGGAGATCTTGTCAGTGCTCAGGGGCTTCCAGGATCTTAACTCGGGCCTGGAAGTGCTGGTTTACAGTCCCCGCCAGTGCTCAGGAAGTGGCGGCCATTGCTGTGACGTGTCGGTGGCCCCCCACCCCCACTGCCCCTGTATTCTCGTCCCCCCAGGAGACAGCACCAGAGTGTGGTCACTGCCCAGTTGTGCTGCTTCCCCGCCCCCTCAGCCCAGCTGTGGAAAACAATCTGGGGATTCCAAGGAACAGTCATGTTTGTTGTGGGTTCAGGTGTCTGCCTTAAAGGGACAGACCCGTTTCTGGGCGAGCCTGGTTGATGATGAGCCAAGACCAGGCAGGAGGCTGACCCGAGAGAACCCGGGAGGGCCGAGCAAGAGAGCAGGACAGCAGCTGGGCAAAGGCGGGGGCCCGAGAGCCTCCCCCGCTCCCCTGCCAGGTCTGCGTTCCTGGCAGCTCACCAGGATCTCAGCCACGGCCACGGGTGCCTCCACCAGCTTCCTGCAAAACTAGCCAAGACTGGGTGCCCAGTTCACGCCGGCCCACTCGCACGCCCTTGTGCTGAGGCCCACAGCCTAACACTTTCCCGACCCCTCCCCCACCGGTCTGCTTGGGGTAGTAAGAATCCTCCTCATTTTGGAGATGAAGAAAATCAATCAGAGAGGGCAGGACACTCGTCCAAGGTCACACAGGAGTAAGTGGTGCCGGTGAAAGGGGGGGGTGGGAAGGCAAATGAGCAGTTCCAGGCTCTGACAGGCCCCAGGGACCCGACACGCTTTCCCTCAGAGCAGCACAGCAGAAGCATGACTCCGACCCCCTTTCACAGGAGGAAATGGGGGGCCCGGAGGGGGAAGGTCAGCGGTGAGCCCGCGATGGCACCCATTTGCCAGCTTCCTGGGAGTTCTGGCCTGCTCCACAGGGATATGAGGCCGCTGGACGGGAGACCCCGGGGCGGGGGACCCTGGGTCTCCCCTGGGCCGGACGCACCCCGCGCAGACCACCGACTCCCGGCGGCTCAGCGCTGCCCACGCTGGCCGTCTTCACACGTCCTGCTGTGGCCAGAAACCCCAACCCGGGTTGCTCATGGCACCCCTTTTGCCCCAGGCTGGTCTCGCTGACCTTGAGTGCCCTCGACACCCCCTCCGCCCAGGGTTCAGGCCCCCTCCTCGAGCCTTCGGCTGGGCCACAGACATCCCGGCCCCTGGGGCGCGGCTCCCTTTGCTCTGGCGTGTGAGACTCAGGCAGGGATCCGGGGGGACCAAGGCCCCTCCGCGGAGCACTCACGGGCCTGCACGGGCCCGCAGGGCAGCCGCCAAGGCTCAAGGCAGCGAAGCCACCAGCTCGGTCACGCAGCAAGTAACGGAGGCACCGACAGCTCGTCAGCCCCAGCACAGACCTGGCCAGCTCTACCGGACTAACAGCGGCCGTGACCGGGGTGACCAGAGGCCGGGTCCCCACGGGGAGGGCGGGGTGGAAGGGGCAGGCGGCCGGGCCTGTGCTTCGAACCTTTCACACCACCCAGGGGCCTCGGGAGCAGGTGCGGAGTGTGTCCCGGGCTTGACCTCCTAAAGCCTCCCCCTCTCCCTTTCCGGGGGCCTCGTCAAACTGGTTGAGGGGTCAGGCTCTGGCTGGGGCCAAGGGCAGGGCAAGCCTGGGTCCATCCTTGCTGACTTCCGGGCCCAGCTGCACCTCAGGCCAGCCTGGACCTCTCGGACACGGCGGGCTTTTAGACACGTCCTACCCCTCCCCGCCCAGATGCTTTCTCCGACATTCCAGGCCTTGCACCCGTTGTCCTGCAGGTAGCGTTGGGGCTGAACCTTTGAGAGCCCATTTGAGAGCTGGCTCGAAGTACATTCTAGATGTCCTTCGTCTCCTGCTGCCCCAGGACTGATGCAGGAACTCAAGTGGGATACGTGACCTATCGGGGAGCCAGATAAAGGGCTCGTGCCTGCCAGCCTGTCTCATGCATGGCCTGCGCGCTGGGACGAAGTGACAGAGCAGGTGCCAGCTTCCTCAGAGACCGGCCCGCGGGTGAGGCAGGGACGAGCCCAGGACAGGACGCAGACCAGGCAGCCAGCGAGTCCCACAGGATTTCACCAGCTGGGGCCCAGCGCCAGCGGCAGGAAGCAAACCAGGCAACCGGTGCGGGCAGCAGCCCTGGCAGGGTGTCCGGGGGAGTCTCCACCACCTCAGGCGACAGCCACCACCTGGCAGCATCACGCATGGGGCGGGGGAAGCCACAGCCCACTGAGCCCCCGTAAGCAACGGGGTCTCTGCACAAGGGTTCCGGCTAGGGCACTCCAAGGGGATCCCGGACCCATCCTGGCAAACGCCACATACAGAGCAGCCTGAAGCTCCATAAAGAGCCCAGCTTGGCACCTGGGTCCAGACTTCAGACTTAGTCCCAGAAGTGGCTGTCACACAAGCTGGGCCCCCCATTGTGGCACAGGGCGCATAGGTTGGGGTCACTCACAGTTCCTGGACCCAGCCTGGCGCTGAAGCCTCATGCCTACTTATAAGATCACTGTTCTGGCTCATCCCGTCTCCACTTCTGGTTTCCCCTTCATCCTCCGGCTATCCCGAGATGGCACGAGACCAGGGGACGCGCACGACACCGGGTTCAGCCAGGCAGTCCAGCGGGTCGCAACACCGGACGGGCGGAGACAGACACTGCCGCCTCGTCCCCAAGGCCGTCACTGCCGACTTCTTGGCAGTCTTTACAATAGAAACCCTCTAGCTTCTTTTGCTTTCCCTTTCATTTTACTCCCTAGCCAGGGAGGAGCCCACTCGCTCGCGTTACAAGGGTGGCACCATCGCATCTCGCCATGTGTGTCCTTTGCTCCCTGCGGCTGGAGGCAGCCAGTTGCCCGAGCAGAGGGGCTCAGCCCCAGGAGCCCAAAGCCAAGCGGCTCCCGAGGGGAGGCCCTGCAGGGGCGCAGCGTCCCGGGGCAGCAGCGGGACAGCTGGGTCACTGGGCAGGGCTTATCTTCGGTTGCACCAGAAGCGCAGCTGTCTTCCCGGAGCGTGTATGTCCGCTGCTCACTCCCACCAGCTGGCTGATCGGCTCCTGCTGCTCCACTTCCTCAACGCCTGGTATTGCCTGACTTTCAGATTTTTGCCAACCTGTGAGCATATGATGGCACCTCACTTGCATGTCTGACGACTAACGTGACCGTGCGCCTCTGCGCAGGCGCGGTCAGCAGGTGGCCAGCCCTCGCCTGGCTGCCCAGTGGGTCTTTCATTCTCCTAACTTCTCTTGACTGGGTTCTACCTGTGCTCCACACAGCCCTGGGCCACCTCTGCTGGAAAGTCCCTTCCCGCCCCATGGCAGGCGGTCAGATGAGCAAGGCTGCCATCAACAGCCTTGAATTTGTCAACTTCTCCTAACTCCTCCCTATCCCAAGATTACAAAAATCTCCTATTGCCCCAAGTTCTATATCCAGTACCTGTCACCATCCTCAGACTGTGAGCCCTGGAAAGAAGGTTCTGCAGGAAACGTCTCCTCAGTGATGCTATACTGGAGGCAGAAGCGCCAGGCCAGGCTGAGTGCCTCCTCAGCTTGTCATTCTTCAACTGGGAAACTGAGGCTCAGAGAGGTCAAGCACCATGACTGAGGAACACAGCCCTCCCAGCTATTCTAGTTTTCAAGTCACACTTTAAGGCCAGTCTCGCTACCTCCTACCAGTAAATTCATAGATAAATCACTTAGCCTCTCTGAGGCCCTGCTGTCCTCACCTATAAAAAGAGACGTGCTTGTTGTTTTAGAAGAAAAAAATGTTAGCAAAGATATTTGCGGTGGCCTGGCTGATACCAAATGTTCCAGAGAGCAGGGCGAAAACATTACAAATAAAAGTGTAACTCACTCAAGTCCTCCCAGCTTCTTGTCTGCCTAAAATAGCAGGACAATAGCAGGAGCCCTGCCTGCCCCTCCCAGAGGCCAGGAGGGCACATGCGATAAGCAGGTGAACTCACACCCACATCTAGCCCACCCTCTTCCTGGTTCTCCGACTCCCACTGATTTTCCACCAGGTGCTGCCTAGCCCAGCTATTGACTCAGTGCACATCTGGAACACCAGGAATGGCTCAACCCACACTGTCTCCCACATTACTCAGGGATTGAGACACTCCAAGGCACCTGCCCAAGGCCCATGTGGCGAGGGTACTGCCTGCCAGGGCGGGAAGGAAGCACCAGTTTCGATCCGCACTGATAAGGAGAGTGCCAGACCTGGCCGGTGCCTGGGAGAGCGCTCACTCCCAGCCCACTGCTACTCAGGGCACCAAGCCGCTCACAAAGGCCACTGACTTTATTGATTTAAAAAACTTTACGAGGACAGTGACTGTTCTGCCAGAAAAGGAGCAGAACGGCTTAAAACAGACCAAAGGTAGGAGGGGGGTGAGGGAAGGGGCCAGGAATTCACTCAGAAAAGCTAGTCATGGTCAGTGTGAGACTGGCAGGAGGAGGAGGGAGATGCATGCAAGAGCGAGAATCCCCAAAAAGTTGCATGGGTGAGGGGCGAGAACTCCCAAAAGACCCTGGAGTACATCGGAGGTGAGTACGAAAACAGCAATCTTTTCCTTTGTGACGGACGGGAGGAGTCCCCACTCAGCCGAAAACTTTGGGCTCGATGTGGGAGCTGGGGATTGGGGCCCCCCAGGGGGCATCACAAGAAGGCGTCACACCACTCTCGAAGGCAACCGAAGCAGTCTCGGGACTGCTTGGCGTTGGCACCACATGTGTCCTTCAGCCATTCCCGGAAGAGGTCTTCATCTTTCTTTAGCACCAGAAACTGGCCAAGGACCACGTAGGCCTACGAGACAGGCAAAGCAAAGGGCACACTGCTTCTGGGGAGCTGAGACGAAGGCCACTTTGTGGCCTTCACAGCAAAGACGCTAGGAGGCAAGGCAGGCTCGGGCTGGCTCGCCAAATCACCCAGCCACCGCCCACCCCACCAGGCGGCATCTCACTCCCACAACGCCAGGGAATATTGCAGCCGCCCCCAGCCCTCCCCCGGTGTGGGTGCACACCCGTTCCGCACCTTGTCAAAGCCCCTTTCCTCCAGCTTCTTGCCCAGGACTTCTCCAATCCCAGCCAGGCTCCCCACTGGCTTTTCCCCCATGGGCTCTGCCACGAAGTCCCGGTGCTTCTGGGAGGTGGTCATCCTGCTCAGGCTTAATCTGGGAATCCCAAAAAAAGGAAGATTAGGGCTGAACACCCCATCACTCTCCAGGGCGCAATGGCAATCTCCTCTTTAGAACACACTAAACCAGCTTCCCCGCGTTTACTCCATTTTCCTAATTTTATGGATGAGACAAATGACGTCCAAGGTGTCTTTTCCCCACTACTCAAAAGAAATCCCTTCCACTCCCTGCGAGAACTAGGCTCTGGCCCAGCCAAGGAGAACACTATCCTGCCCGAACAGGTGGCGCGCCAGGCAGTGGAAGCGTCCCCGAGTCGGCAGCCAGGGCGCGCCCTGAAGCTCTCACTCCCTCCGTGACCTCGGCTGGGCAAGGAAAGCACCGACTCTGCCTGGAACGGCTCCCTGACCCGAAAACCAAATTAAAAGGGTTTCTCTGCCCCATTCGCCCCTACAGCCGGCCCACCAGGCGACGGCACGGGCTGCAGCACGCCAACCCCGCAGCCGCGCCGGGAAAACGCCGGGGCACCCGGCCCGCGGCCCCGCCCCTCCACGCGCCGCCCGGCCCCCGCCCCCGCCCCGCGGCCCCGCCCCTCCACGCACCGCACGGCTGCCCCGCCCGGCCGCCCCGCCCCTCCACGCGCCGTCCGGCCCCCGCCCCCGCCCTGCGGCCAGGCACTCTCAGAGGGCGCATCTTCAAGCCGGCCACGCGCTGCGGCCCCTCCACTCCCCTCCCCCCCACGCCACCTCCAGCCTCTAGCCCGGGTCCTGCTCCGCAGCTCGCGCTCACCAGCAACTCCGGTTCGTGTAACGGCTGCTCCCGCCAGCCGGCTACTCCCGCCGATACCTCAACCCACTAGAACTTTCTTCGGCTTCCGTTTCCGGGTCACGTCAAGAGCCGCCTTAAAAAATTCAAATTGGGCACTTCTAGCCACTTAGAACCATAGAGATGAGGCGCCCGGACCTCCACGTCGTCCTTAGTAGATGCTGCTTTCCGGTCGCTGCTCGGGGAGCCGGGAGGCCTCCTATGGTCTCGACCCTCGGCAGCATTTCCGGCCTCAGCATTCCCCAGGCCTCGGAGGGGAAAGCATTTGCCGGCTGCCGGGCGCCCGGAACTCAAGGACTCGGCCTTAACTGACCTGACGATGGGAAAGATTAGAGAGACGGACAGGCAGGGGCTGGTGACCGGAAGGCTTCGAGACAGTGCCGGAAGCCGGGCTCGGACTTGGACCTCCTGGTCCTTTTCCCGGCGTGTTGTGGGAATCGGGCGGGACTGACGCTCCAGAGACCCGAGTCCAAGCCTCTTGACTCACTTGCGTAGTGAATCGTGGGCAAACGGCTCTCAGCGTCGAGCCTGGAGAGCTGGGTCGTTGTAGCAGCGCCCGTGGGAGACGACGGCCGGAGTAAGTGCGGGTCTTCCCGCGAGCGTCTGTGCTCGGAGATGGGGAAGAGGGCGGCCGCGGGCGGCAACTGATGCTGACACTTAGGAGTTTCCTTTGGAAACCACCTGTTTTGGTGCTGCCAATCTTTATCTTGTTAGGACTTAAGTCAGAAACGTAGCAGATGCCCACGGAGATTGGCACCGTGCTCTGCGGATGTGCTACAGTTGGGACGTACGATCGTGTCGAGGAAGATAGTTTATCTCACTCCTTCCCCAGCGGCTGCCAGGATGAGCTGTTTCTCTAGAACTCTTTCGTTTTTATGAGTCCACCACTACTTGCCATTAACGTGTTTTTTATGTTCCGTGTACTGCCAAGTGCTTTGCTCACGTTGTTTCCTCGTAACGACGGTCAGAGCTAGCTGTTATTTTCCTGAGGCCTAGAGAAGTTGACCAGCTAGGGAATAGCTAAGGTAGGATTTCAGGCGATTAGATGTCAAGTGTTAGGGTACAGAACGAGGGGCCCCTTGGGGCCCCCAAACTTGCACTCTCAAAAAGTACAAACCAAGGTAACAGCTGCCATTGTCAGCCTCCCCACCTGCCTCTCACCCACCTGTCTCTTTCAAGTGTACATATTTCTCCGCCCTCGTCAGCTGCTATGTTCACCAAGTCCTTGGTGCAAGTCAAAATCAGAAGCAAGAGCACCCATCTCCATGTGTGTCTCCCTCAGTCTCCCTTGAGCCCCCCCCCTTCCCTATTACAAGGGACCATCACCTGGGCGCTCAGCCCCGCCCCTCACTAGGTGGGGCAGAGAACTTGGAACCTCCCCTTTTTAAGGAGATGCCTCTGTTATAAAAGCACAGATTCTTAACCTGGGCACTGTCACTCTTCAGTTAGAGGCCTTGGAAACAGTCCTGGGGACTCAGCCTAGCCTCTGAGAAACCCAAGGAGAGGTCGGCCGCCTCTGCGTCCCTCACAGCCCTGGGACAGCATCCAGCATGTCTCAGGCCACCAAGAGGAAGCATGTGGTGAAAGAGGTGCTGGGGGAGCACATGGTGCCCTCTGACCAGCAGCAGATTGTGAGGGTGAGTGGCATCGGGCACAAGTGGCTCTGCTCCCCCCCCACTCCCGTTGGGCCCCTGGGGTGGGGTTGGGGTAGGGCACAGTGCAGCTGAGGGTGTTTGAGCCGGCTGACGGGCATACTGGCCCTTGGTGTCTGCTGGACCAGGTACTCAGGACCCCGGGGAACAACCTGCATGAGGTGGAGACGGCCCAGGGGCAGCGCTTCCTGGTGAGCATGCCCTCTAAGTACCGAAAGAACATCTGGATCAAGAGAGGTGAGAGAGGCAGCCCTCCGGGAGACGGGACTGTTTCCTGTGGCCTTGGCTTTCCTGGGCGTTCAGAACTGACCGTGCCGTTTGTCTGTCGCCAGGGGACTACCTCATCGTTGACCCTATCGAAGAAGGAGAGAAGGTGAAGGCGGAGATCTCCTTTGTGCTCTGCAAGGACCATGTGCGCTCTCTGCAGAAGGACGGGCTCTGGTAGGGGGTCCCCATCATTGCTGGCTGCCTGGCTTCTGTGGGGGCTGACCTGGCTGTGGAGTTGGGATGGGAAGATCATGGCGTCCTGGACAGGGACGGCTGGGGAACAGCTGTTGGGCTGGTGACTTCGCCATCCTTTCTGACCCAGGCTCTTCTCTTGGCACAGGCCTGAGGCTTTCTCCGAGGTGGCGGAGAAACACAACAGCAACAGGAACAGGTGAGGCATGAGCCTTGGGGAAGGGGAGGTGGAAACTAGAGATTCAGGCTTTGGTGCCCTGAGGGGGAAATAGAGCCTGTTTCCTCCCTGCAGAGGGTCTTGGGGAGATGCCTCAGTGGGTGGGATATGTGGTTATGAATATGGCTTGAAACCGGATGCTCTGGGTTGAAACCTGGCTTTGTCATTTAAAAACTGAGTGGTTTAGGCAGGTTGCTTAATTTCTTAATCCTGTAAATGGGAACTTCGTGAATATTAAAGGAAGTAAAACGGATTAACGTCAGAGAGTTTGCTTGTTTGGATCTGCCACACACTGTGGCTCTATCGGGTGTTCCTCGGTGGTGATAAAATCATAATGAGACCTGTGGCTCTAGCAAATTTTTGAGATTAGAGCTGGGGGTGTAGTCTCTAGCCTGTTTTCACTGACCAACATCCCCCCCCCCCATTTGCTCTGACCCTTTCCTGTCAGAATTGCTGAGTCTGACTGCTTGGCCGGGTGGGCCTCCTGGGGGGGCTCTGGTGGCAGGTCTCGGGGTGCTGGGCTGACACCTCCTTCCGCTCCGCAGACAGACTCAGCCAGAACTCCCAGCCGAGCCCCAGTCTTCAGGCGCGGAGTCCAGCTCTGAGGATGACTCCGACCTGTTCGTTAACACCAACCGCAGACAGTACCAGGAGAGCGAGGAGGAGAGCGAGGAGGAGGAGGCAGCCTGAGAGCCTGGAGCCCACTTCTCTTGCCCAGAGACTAGTCCTTGGCTCCCCCGAGCTTGGGCATTCCCAGGGCGCCCTGCCGCTCTTCCCCCAGGCTGGGGCCTCGGCGGGCGCCTGCTGAACTGACCTGACCTAGGAGAATTAAACCCCTGGTGGGTGGTGACTGGTGCTGGTGTCGCGTGGCTCTCTGGAGGGAGGAGGGACTTGTGCCGAAGCTCACTCCTGCCTCTGGGCGGAGACCTCTGGGCAGCTGGACTGAAGCGGCAGCTCTCCTGGGTTCTCTGTCGCGCTGGGCCGCCTCGCGTGTGTTTGATAACTGGGTGCAGGCTCAGTTCACTGCTTGTGTGACACCGACTCGGGACCACACGTAGGCCCTGGTGCCCCCCTTCCTCTGGGAGGCCCTCAGGGAGAGTTTCGCACCGCCACGGAAGCCGGGCCCAGCTGCTCTTCACGTTCCCGCCGCTGGCTCTCGCGCCATCAGCGCCCGCGAGCCGCGTCCCTGCTTCTCCGTGGAGTTGTTACCTGGTGGCCTCTGCCTCTTCGCTGCTGGCTCGGACCCAGCCGCCACCCGTCTTGAAGAGTTTGCCCTCTGGCTTGGGGTCTTTCTCCCCTGCTTCCATCATCACACTTTTTTGGGGGGAAACTGCTTACCAGGCGCTGTCTACCTCCCGTGAATGAGCCTGAGGCGCCTGCTCCCTGCCCTCCCCACGGCCGCCACCTCTCCAGGCCACTGCGTCTCCCTGGCTTTGCCGGAAGTAGTGTGCCTCTCGGATTCCGACCCACATCCCGGCTTCCTCGCTTGGTTTCTCAGCTATCCCTCTGCAAAGAATCTTTGTCTTCATTCTCCAGCCCAGCCCTCCACGTTCGCCGTTGTCAGCCTTTGACACTTCCTGTGCAGCGTCCTTTCCACTGTCCACACCCCTCCACCCGCCTCCGTCCATTGTGGCCGCTTGGTACAGCCTTACGCTGGGCCAAGCCGCTTGCTCCCCTCGGCCTGTGCCCAAGTAACAGAGAAAACAACCAACCTGGCGCCCTACTTTTACCTTCACCCCTAACTGCAGCCCTCCAGCACACGGCACTGCCAGGCAGGTCTGCTCTGGGTGTCCTATTTCTAAACTCTCTTGTCGACCAGCTCCTCTTCCCCTGCTAGTTCCCCAGCCCATAGGTCACAAATAGTAGCCTTTGCGGGGAGCCCTCACCCCCTGCCCCTTTACCAATCATACAAATAGGTTCATGGCGCTTCCTGTCCTTTTACTTAACATTGTAACTGGTGGGACTTAAAGCTTTCCTGGGTCTTTGCAGCCTGGTCTCCTGTTGCTTCAGAACTTTAAAAATTTCATTTTGTAATGAAAATTTAATCTTCTGTTGAATGTGTTAGCCTCACATATGCAGTAGAGTCCCATCTACAACCAGAAAAATCTGTCACTTAACCCCACATCCTCCTAGCTCCACTTTATCTCATTCACTTTTGTTTTGTGTAGCTTTATATATATATAGATGTATATGTCTATATATATCTGTATGTATGTCTATATATGTCTATATGTATATATACAAAAAAGCTTGAATTAAAGATATGTATATATATCTTTAACTCATCCTGTTTATTTTTTATAAAAGATAGCCAATTTTTCCTGAAAGAATAGCCTTATTGAATGAATCATTCTTTCCTCAGTTTTTTGAAATCTTTTTTAAAAAATAAACTAGATTTTTGCATATCTGTGAATCTTTCTAAATGTCGAATTTCTGATCTATCCATTGACCTGTGCACAGTGTTATAGCATGACTGATAGCTCAGCTTTCTCACCCCTTCCTTGAAAATATTTTAGCTTCTTACACCAGAACTTCAGAATGAATTTGATAAGTTTTCTTTTAAAACTTGAGATAAATCAAGCACAGATGTTGAGATGTTATAAGTCCAGTTAAAGTCTTTACATCCATTTCTGGTTCTTGTGGATCATGGAGGTAGAACTCAGGCTAATGCTGACTGGCACCGTTGATTGTGGGGTTGCAGCTTACGACTCCTCGTGAAACAGGGTTCTGCTTTAGGCTTCGGGTAGAGAACATTAAATTGAAGGTGTTTCCTGTCAAAAGTGAGGATTTTTTTCCTTCTTTCAACACATTTATTTTGACACTGATAGAGATCATCAAAAAATGTTTTATTGTGCTGCTTTGCATCAGTCTTCCCGCTGTTGAGCCATCCTTGCATTTTGATACAAATCCTACTTGATTTTATAGTAATTATTTGTTTCCTGAGAGTTTTTTTATCTACCCCGAGGCCACTTTGATAACACTCCTAGTTTTAATGCCCTCCCTGTCCCGTTCTGACTACAGCATTATGCACGCCTTGTAGAATAGGTTCAAATGTTTAATCTTTTTCTTTGGACTTGAATAACTTAGAGAAAAGGAAATACTTGTTTCCAATGTTTGGTAGAATTTGTTTTATAAAAACATCTGTTCTTGATGCCTTTTCTAGGGGTAGATCTTCGCCTTTTAGTTTCTTCTGTGGCATCTTATTATTAACTCAAGCTATCTATCCTCGAGTCAATTTGGTGCTTCATACATATATTTTTAAAGATTTATTTATTTATGCACACAAGCTGGGGTACAGGCCAGAGGCGTGGGGCGGCGAGAGGGTTCACCAGAGGCAGAGTGGGGAGCAGAACAGGCAGATGGACCGAAATACACTGCTGAAGGGAGTAGCGGGCGAGGTCTGCTGCGCCATGTGGGCGTCGAACCTGCATCGCCGCTGCGGACAGCTCCACAGCGCAGCACTTAACCGCTGCCCCACCAGGGAGGCCCTCATATATTTTTTGAATACATTTCCTATATATTTAAGTTTGGGGGCTAAAATTCCCATGAAGCACTTGTATTTTGAGTGACAGCTAAGCCAAACAAGCAGAAGCACAGGCGTGCTCACGGGCCTGCACCTGGCGGGGCTTGGGCAGAGCTGCCCGGGCCTGTGCGAGGCTGCCACTTGCCCCTCGCGTCGCCTCTGCTCCACTCAAGCGATCCCTTTCTTCTTGGAAGTGTCTTCTGCAGGAAACTCAGTTTCCATTTGGTCCTTACAGGTGGTGCGTTCCTTCTTCAAGATCCGTGTATTCCAGGGAGGACGGGTCAGTCTCACCCAGGTCACTTGCCCTCCTGAGCAGTACTGTGGCCAGGGCTGTGTGGGGGTGGGGGAGTAGGATATGGGGGAAGGGGACAGAATAAGCTGCACTTGAGCCACATGACATATATTTCCCAAGGGCTATAAAGGTTCTTTTACCCAAAAGAGGGCAAGGAGCGAGAGCAGACAAAGCCAACAAACGTCCGTGTTCTGTGTGTGTTATTTTCTTTCACTAACCTTGCAAGATGTCCTTCTATTTTGTTGGCCTTCTCCTCCTGTTTCTTTGGGTTCTTTTGTTCATTTCTAGCTTTTGGAGTTACAATGTATATTGAGGTGCTTTCAGTCTTGTTTTTGAAGATATTTCTGGCTATAAATTCTCTAAGTGCTCCTCGGCTGTTTCCCGCTCTATGAAGCGTGTGTGTGATTTCTTTTTTGGGGGATGGGGGGATGTGTGCTGCATGCTTTCTAACTTGTCTTACCTTCACCAGTTCTCAGTGACTCAGTGATTTACTAAATAACCTCTCTCGGCCCCACCCCACTCCCAAAGAACTTTTAATCTACACTTCATCTTTTATCAGTCACTTAACTCCTGTGGGCTGTAGCTAAGAGCCAGGTGGAGGGGACTCCTGTGTTCTGCGTGCTGCTCCCCCGTTGTGTCCTGGAATTCGAGTCCACCTCTCTCCTCCCAGCTCACCGCTGAACAGCTCTGGAGAGCAGGCCAACTGTTCAAACAGCCCGTTTTCCCTGATGCAGGTCAATTCCTGGCCAGCCTGCTGGGCCTCGCCCTCCGCAGTCAGTGTTGAGACTTGGGGCCTGTCACTTTGGGACCAGTGGGCTCTGCCAGGTGCACCCCCCACAGCCCACTTTCCTCCCCGTCACCCAGCCACACTCCCCAGTGCTGGCCACCGGTGGCCTGAGCCAGCCACATGGTTTTTCTCCTTGAAGCTGGCCGGCATTTTGTCGCGCTGACACACTCCTGCCTTTCTGTAATGACACGGTCACCACATGTTTTCCCATATGCTGCTGGATTCTGTTGTTCACGACTTGGGATTTGGGCATCCAGGAGGCAGCGACGGGAGGATGTGACACCGCGAGAGAGCAAGCGGGCCCCGCACTCGCGGCTCCTCACCGCTCCCCTGCCCTCAGAGTGTCCCTTCTGCCATCCTCTCCACCCTGAAGCCGTTTTCATAGGTGTGGCCCTGAGAGAGCACCGTGTTGTTGAACTATGGGGGTGGTAACCATGACTGAACCCTATTAGAGCCTTTGTGTCTACATAGACCGAAGATTCTGGGGGGCAGTCCTGAGATCTTGGCTGTAGACCGCCCAAGACAAGCCTCCTCATAAGGCCTTTGCTCAGCAAAGCTGCCACCTACCAATTGGAGCCATCTGCCTCTCCCTGGGCTTCCCCTGCTCACCCCCTTCCCTCCCTGCTCTCGCCCTGTTCCCCCCCCAGCCCCCCTCCCTTGCCCCAGGCTCTGCTCCTGCTCTCCCCTTACCCCCCCCACTCCCTTCCCTCCCTGCTCTCCCCCTGCTCCCCCAGCTCCTCTCCCTCACCCCATGCTCTCCCTCTACTCTCCCCCTAAGGGCCAATTTGCAAACCAACAAAATGAGATAAAACTTAAGACCAACTGTGCTGGCATTTTGGAGGGGGGCAGCGTAGATTTCTTTTTTTTTTTTTTAAAGATTCATTTATTTAGGCATACAAGCTGGGGTACAGGCCCGAGGCGTGGGGCAGTGAGAGGATTCACCAGAGCGGGTAGCAGAACAGGCAGATCGACAGAAACACACTGCTGAGGGGAGCAGCGGGCGAGGCAGGAGAGGTCTGCCGCGCCATGTGGGATTCTCCCAGGCTGGGAGTGGAACTCGCATCACCGCTGCCGACAGCTCCACAGCGCAGCGCTTAACCGCTGCGCCCCCAGGGAGGCCCGGCATAGATCTCTAACTCAACATTGTTCTGGCTTCTGTAGCTGAGCCTGTCACACCTTCAAGGAAAAACATGTTCATCCCACCTCACAGTCTACGAGCGCAAGGTTATTTGTAGAAAGGCTTGACATTTGTAGTTCAACCACATCCAAAATGATGTCCCCATTTATAGCTATTTGTGTTTTCTCTTATTTTCCTGTCAATCTTGGCAGAAGTTTATTAGTCTCTTCAAAGTACCAACTTTTTGTTGTCCTTCCTTCTCATCGCTCCCTTTCTTCTCTCTCCTGCTCTTACGTCATTTCTCTCTGACTTCCACTCCCTCTGGGTCTCTCCTGTGGTTCTCTCTCTAACCACTTTGGGTGGATGTTTGACTCCATAATTTTCAGCTTTACCTCCTTCACCACCCCAAACTATATGGGAAGTTTTCAAATCTGAGGAAAAATTATAAGATATGTGCCTTCAAAACAAGACCCAGCTGTAGTCACTAATTTACAATATTTTTCCATGTTCCTTTCTCTACACACAACAGTGTTCTTACGTTTGCTTTACATCTTACCCTCTTGTGAGAGGCTTCGTTTTTTGTTGTTTTTAATAAGTGGACTTTTGTGACATGCTCAGGTCAGTAATCTTATAAAAATGCCTGACATCTAGATTTGTGAGGTTGTTTTTGCATGCCTGCGCTTGGGTTGAAGAGTTTTAGCAAAAACAGCCGAGATCGCTCTTCATTAGGTCTCCAGGAGACGAGCACTTATGTGTCTCCCAGTACAGGCCACGGGGGCTGACAACGGGGGCTGCCAGTTTGATCACCTGCCTAAAGGGAGCACCTCTAGGTCACTTGCCTATGAAGGTACAGTTTCCCCTTCTAGCTGCGGAATCTGCGGGACAGTCTTACATGTTAAGGCTAAAGTTTCCCTTGCTGCAGCTCTGTCATTTGTATCTAGTTAGGTTTTATTCATCGTGTGAGAAGACACACAGGAGGCGTGGCGCGATACCGGCATCCCTGTGCTCACACCAGTTCTCCTATGAGACGAGCACCCTCCTCCTTGTGGGCTGCACTGTGGTTCCACTGCGTGACCTTGACCCTGTGAGGGCGAGGTGTGTTCAGTGACCTTGACCCTGTGAGGGCGAGGTGTGTTCAGTGACCTTGACCCTGTGAGGGCGAGGTGCATTCAGTTCTAGGCACTGCGTCCAGGGACATTTACAGAAGCTACCAGCAGGGGTCACAGCAAGCACACCCAACCTGCAAGTCAGCAACTCGCCCCCCCCCCACCCCCCGCACCTGCACCCCAGTCACCTGGGGTGGGGGCGGCTCCTGGCAGCTGAGGCAAGTTCCACAAGTCCAGAAAATTCACTTACCGAGGCATTATCAAACCCTCTCCCTGCCCCCAAACCCCCCGCACATACAAACTAGAATGTGCTCGCCTGCACTTGGAGTGGGGGGGCAGCCCTGCAGCCCTGGTCGCTGGCACTTCAGAGTACCCAGACCTGGTGCAGGGGCTCACATGCTTGGTCACGCTTGCTTCCGCCAGAAACCAGGCTTCAGAAAATGGCATGGGATGCGGGAGAACCCTGCAGGGCTGGCAGAAGGGGTGAGAACTAGAACTCCACGTGTTGAGTCTCAGCACTGTGACGCTATCAGCAGCCACTTCAGTTTGATCCCCGGCCAGGGAGCTTCCCACGGGGCAGCAGACCCCTCCTGTCTCCCCGCTGCTCCTTTCAGCAGTGGATTTCAGTGGATCTGCCTGTTCTGCTCCCCACTCTGTCTCTGGTGAACCCTCTCACCACCACCACCACCACCTCTGGCCTACACCCCAGTTCTTGTGTGCATAAATAAATAAATCTTTAAAAAAATGCAACTCCATGCTAAAGGGTCTTCTCCCCAGGGACCTCCTCACCCCCGTCCACTTGTTCCCCTTCTATTACAGAAACTGCTGAAGCTTTCAGGCCCCTCACTTGCCTGTTCCCTGAAGCCTCTAAGCGCTTCCCTCTTGCACATGGGTCCCCCAGTCACCGGGTGTCTCCCCTAATTCAGGTTTTGTCCATCAAGGTCTGTTAATGACCCTATTCCCCATGTGACCACGCCTAGCTTTGGGGGGGAGGGGCGGGGCGCTGGCACGGAGGGACGCCTCTTTCTGGGTTCCCCCTTGCGGTGCAGGGCTGAAAAGTCAAGTATTTTTGGAGCCCCTCCAGCCTGTCTCCCCCCACTCCCCAAAGCAGAGCACCCATTGCGCAGAGGACAATTCTGTTCCTCTCAGTGTCCCCTGGAGCAGGTGCCTGCGGAGGGCCGGGGTCTGCGGGGCAGGCCGCGTGGCCGTCGTGTGGGCGGCGCCATACTGAACGACCATCCTGGACCAGGTAGGTTCACCGTGGGGTCTTGCAGGCTCCAGTAAACCGACCCAGCAGTGAGACGGGAGAGGCCACGAAGGTCAAGCCGATGCTGCAGCCAGAGCGCTGACCCTCCCTGGAGACGGCTTCTCAGGAGAGGCCGCCTCCTCGGCCCCTCATCCCTGCGTCTCCTCACTGGCCTGTGCCGCCGCCCTCCTAGCCCAGGTGTCCCCATGTACACACGCGCGCCCCGTGCTCCCCGGGCCCAGGTGTCCGTAATCTTCGGAACCCAGCAAGAGCGCAGGGCCGGCCCCAGAGGCTCACGGCGGGAGGGGGACATAGCCCCGCGGCTCATTCGCCCTACAGGGTGACTTGATGGTTCAACTTGTGGGGGCAAGGGACACCCAGAGAGCTGGCAAAGCATTCCTTCTGAGGGTGTTTCCGGAGGGGTGAGCGTTTGAACCACCAGTGCAGGCGGGACCTGGATTTTTAAAAGACCAGAGGCAGGAAAGCAAACCCGCCTGTTTGAGCCGGGAAGGCCCCCCACATCATCCCCAGGAGCTGTGGGGGGGCCTGCCAGGAGTCGTAGCATCAGCCGCCCTGGATCTCAGGCCTTTGGACTTGGACTGCACCGCACCCCGTTTTCCTGGGTCTCCAGCACGCAGATCTCCGCTCTGCCTCCACAACCAAACGGGAGCCCTCCCCAGGCCTGGTCTGCGTCCGGGCCCCTCCAGGGTCCTGCCCACCTAGGAACTCAGGAGCTCAGAGAACTGGCTGGAGGCGATGCCGCCACAGGAACACCAACCTGAAGTTGCCGCCACAGTCGCGCAGGGGCTGCTCCTGGAAGTGGGTGACTGGCAGACCCCGACATCAGCGGACCCCACAGCAGCGCGCCCGCCATCCCTCTGGACGGGAGCGAGCGGTAGCCACGGCGCCACGTCACGCCACGAGTTTAGTTAGCGCTTTTGTTTAAAGAGGACGATGTATTTTAATCGAATATGGAATCTTATTTGTGTGTGTAATGAATGTTAATAAGTTGCTGTGGGAGGGAGATCAAACAGCCGGTAGGGCCGCTGGGGTCTCGTGTGTAAGAATTCACCAGAGGGCCTCCCCGGTGGCACAGCAGTTAGGCGCTGCGCTGTGGAGCTGTCGGCAGCGGCGCGAGTTCGATGCCCGGCAGGGGAGATTACCACATGGCGCGGCAGACCTCTCCTGCTCGCCTGCTGCCCCCCTCAGCAGTGTGTTTCTGTCGCTCTGCCTGTTCTGCTCCCCACTCTGTCTCTGGTGAACCCTCTCGCCGCCCCACATCTCTTGCCTGTACCCCAGCTTGTATGCATAATTAAAATCTTGAAACAAAAAAAATTCACCAGAGACAGGGTGGAGGGTAGAAGGCAGATTTATTGATCACCTGCTAAAGAAAGGGCGAGACCAGGAGGTCTGTGAGAGCAAAGCCTGAAGCACCTTCCTTTCTCTTGAGTCCATGGGCGTCCTGAGATCCAGGACACACGAGTGCTGGCTCCTGTCTGCTGAAGTGTTGGGCTGTGTTAGTCCCCGCATTTTTAAAAAATTCATTTCTATGCAGGGCCTCCCTGCTGGCACAACGGGTTAAGTGCAGCACTATGAAATTTACACAAAACTATTCAGAGCTACTGGAGCACGTGTTCGATACCCTCCAGGGAGATTCCCACATGGCGTAGCAGACCTCTCCTGCTGCCCGCTGCTCCCCTCAGCAGTGTACGTCCCTCGATCTGCCTGTTCTGCTCCCCACTCTGTCTCTGGTGAATCCTCTCGCCGCCCCACACCTCTGGCCTACACCCCAGCATGTATGCATAAAAATAATTTTTTAAAAAGATTTATTCATTTATGCATATAAGCCTACACCCCAGCTTAGCCCTAAGCCCTAACCTCAGAGCCCTAACCTCCTAAGCCCTAAGGCCTAACCCCCTGGCCAAGCTCGGCTCCCTCAGGCACCCACCCCAGCTGAGCCCTTTGACACCAGGGCAGTGACGGGAGCACTGGGCAAGGAGCCACAGGGGGAACGGCGGGCTTGGCAGAGGCCACTGACAGCCCCACAAGGACAGACGGGCAAGAGTCCAGCCTACCAGGCTATGCTCTCGAGCACGGGGCTGGCAGCCCAGGAGGCACCTTTCCCCAAGTGCCTGGGTGCCAGGGCCCCAGGAGAGGCACGGGGCGGGTGCAGGTTCCTGTGCTGCAGGCTGCCAGGCCTCTCCCCGGCAGCGAACACAGAAAGGCCTACACACTCCCTGAGCAACAGCCGCGGTGGAGCCACACCAGAGGGTCACATGGCCCCCTGGGGGGTGATCAGTCAAGGCCACTGCTCTTGGTCTCGGGCTCAGATCTTTCCCACACAGATTAAAAATTCAGTTTTCCTAATGCTTAGCTTCACTTTTTTAAGACCCTGGAAGCCAATTGGAGCACACTGGGGTGGCAGGGAGGAGATGCACCCCCTGGGGGTCCATCCAGGCCTCCTGTGCGCCCCTCACTGCAGGCTCGAGCCCCTGGAGTCGTGCTGAGAAGCCCCCACTCTGCCGCCACAGGACACGTCTTCGCACACGCGCCCCAGAGGCCTCCAGGGCGGCCCCTCCCCCCAGGTCTAACTCGCAATCTGCACGATGACCAGGGAGGAAAAAATAAGGAGGGAGCTTTATTTAATATTAAAGGCGGGGAGTGGGCCGGAGGAAGGTCGGCGTCACTTGGTGATCGTGTTCCTGTGGAGAGAAGGGGGGTGAGGCTGGAGAGGGGTGCCAGGCCCCCCCACCCCACGGGCACCCAGGGGCCCTGGGCCCCGGCGCCCCGCCACCCGCCTCCCCACTCACGCATTCATGCTCTTGCCGCTGCCGCTGAGCACGATGTACGGGGTCTTCTGGGCCTTCTGCTTCTCCTGGAGCAGGGCCACGGTGCCCAGGGGTGTGTCGCTGGAGCTCATCTTCTTCAGGAGCTGTGGGGCGCGTGCGTGAGTGCAGGGGGGCGGCTGGGGCCCCACGCTCCCTCCCACGCCCCCCGCGGAGGGCCACCCACCGCCTCCTCGTCCAGCTTCTTCATGCGCCGCTCCGTCTTCATCTTGCCCGAGCCCTTGCCGTGGAAGCGGTGGGACAGCTGCCGGAAAGCCTGGGGCACGGGCAGGGGCAGGACTCACCGGTCTGGGCTGGGTGTGGGGGCCTGGCCTGGGCCGGGCGGACTCCCAGGGGAGGGACGTCTGGCTAGGGGAAGGTGCCCCCGACCGGGGTACCGAGGGTCTGGGTCAGGAAGAGGAAGGAGGGGTGGGGAAGGCGCCGGGGGGCGTCGGGGAGCAGGTGGGTGAAGGCAGCCAGGTGCAGTCTGTTCCTCCCCCAGGCCGGGGCAGCCCTGCTGTGCTCCCAGGGGACCGCGATGCAGAGGGCTCCCGGCCCCTGGCCGGCCCCCGGCTTCTGGGCCCCGTCTCCGCCCCTCACCGGGGGCTCCGCTCACCTCCTTGGGCGTGAGTTTCCGGCCCGTCTCGTCCACGTACTCGATCTTCACGTCGGGCTTGTAGCCGTCCTTCTCCTTGAAGTCCTGGGTGAAGCCGCGGTACTCCTCCCGCCGGCTGTACTTGTCGTCGATGGCCCTGCCCGGACACCAGACCTCAGCGCCAGCGGCCACCCCCGCCTGGGCTCCTGGAAGCCCCAAGCGGGGCACCAGCCACCCCCCCCCGCCCCTCCCGGCCCCGCTCACATCTTGTCCTCGATGCAGTAGACGGCCGACGGCAGAGACTTGTTGGGCGCCTTCACGCGGGCCACCTTCTGCACCGTGGTCTCCAGCAGCCCTGGCAGCAGCGGGAGGTGGCAGGAGGCCCACCCCTCCGCAGGCCCGGCCCCCGTGCCCCACCGCACATCAGGTGCCACGGACCCCTCGCCCGTGTCGTGGCAGGAAAAACCCCAGGCCCCTTTCGCCAGCCAGCGAAGAGCAGACTCAGACTGGGCCCCGGCCAAGGCCCACCCGCCGACTAAACGCGGAGCGGGCACCTTGCCCGCCTGCCCGCACCACCCCTGCGGGCTGTGGGAGGGAGGCCCGGCAGAGCCATCTTCCCTGCGGAGGTCCGGGCTGAGGGGTGGGCGCGGCCATGGCCTCAGGAAAGAGGCGGCCTGTCCCCATCTGCCCTCCCCCCGCACACCCCGGCCCGGCCCCCACCTTTGTTCTGACACAGGAGCAGGGCTGCGGCCAGCCCCCTGTTCACGATGGGCTCCTCGTCCAGGATGGTGGTGGAGGCGGCGGAGAACTGGGGGGCGACACAGGGAGCAGTGGCGAGCGGCCGCAGGCCCCTTCTCGCTCCCCGACGCGCCACTGCCCCCACCCAGCAGCTGCTGAGCGTCCCCCGGCACGCGGGGCCCCGCGCCAGACGCCTCACTATCCTCCCCAGAACCCCGAGGTCCCAGGCCCCCGGCCCAGTCCCGCGCCCGGCACGTCCCCGCCGGCCCCGCCGCCGCCTCACGTCCTGCTGCTGCTTCTCCTCGTCCAGGTTGACCGTGCTCCAGCCGATGTTCTCCTCCCCGTCCGACTCAGAGCCGCCTTTGGCCGAGCGCTCCTCATCCCGCTCGAAGTCCTGGGGACGGCAGACCGGGGTCGGCTCCGTGGCCCCGTCCCAGCCGCCCCCCCCAGCCCGGAGCTGAGCAGGCCGCGGGGCGTCGCGCGGCCCCACCATGAGCTCCTCCTGCTCCTCTCGGTTGCCCGCGAGCCCGTAGGTGGGGATCTCCCCCAGGGTGCGGCAGAACTCCGACGTGGCGTTGAACACAATGGCGCCCTTGCGCTCCGGGTCCTCGTCCTCCTCCCAGCCCCGCTGGCGGGACTCCAGCTTCTTCACGATCTCCACCACCTGGGGAAGGAACAGCCGTGGGCGAGCGCAGACGTTTCTGGGGCTGTGCCGTCGAGACCCAGGGACCCCGGATGCTCCCGAGTGGCGTGAGACAAGCAGCGCCCCCGCCCACAGCGGCCGCCGCTGGCCTCCCCTCTACCTCCCCCAGGCTGCCCTCCCTCGCCACATCCGGTTCCGGAGCCGCCAGTGCCCCTGCAGTCCCGAGTGGCCTCCCGAAACCCACACGGGCCTCTGCGGCCAGCCGCGTCAGCCTCCTCCGAGCTCTCCGCTCCCCCTCACACCTTCCTGCGGGACCGGGGCGCGCGGGCCAACCCAGCCCCCGCCGCTGAGACAGCACGGGACGCCCCCCGCAGCGCTGACGCCACCCAGCGCCCGACACTGCTGCCGCCCCAGCAGCTGCCCGGCCCGGCCCTGCCTCAGGCCACCCTCCCAGGCCCCTCTAAACTTCCCTGCTGCGGACAGTGCCCCCCTCAACTGGACCGCTGCCCTCTCGCGCCACCCCTGTCAGCACAGGAGGGGCGCCTGGGGTCTCCCCTCTTAAAACTTTTCCTTCAACCCCAAGGGCCCAGTGCTCACCCTCCTGACCGCGCACTCCTCAGAGAAGTTTCCAGCTAAGACTCTCCGCACCCCGTCTTGCACTACGCTTGCTTCTCTGCGACGCCGTCGGGAACAGAAGGGCTGTGGCTACCACGAGCTAACGGCTGCTCACGCTCAGAGCCAGACACGCGCGCGCTGGCCTCTGGGGCTGACGAGCGTCCCCGACACCCTCTCAGGCCAATGTCTCCTCCCATATCTGCGGTCAGGACTCAGGGGCTCCTCTACACGCGCCACCAGGAGCCCCGCACCTGGGCGGTGTTTCTTTGTGCGTATTTTAAATGTTACGTCACCGAGTCTCACTGGCTGACTCTCCCGGCGCCGCTACCTGGGCTTCCCTGGCCGAGCGGCTCCCGCGCCAGCCTGCTGCCACAGAACACACCGCCACCGGGGCGGGGCGGGGCCGGGAGGGCGCCCGGGCCCTGAGGACGGACCTTCTGTGCACACCGTTAACCGGCCGTGAGCAACCTGCTCCGGTTTCCAGCACCCGTGGCGGGGCTCTCCGGGGTCACACCAGGAGTGGGGCGCCCTGGGCGCAGACACGCTGCCACTGAGGCCACGTTAGTGTCCTCCCATTCCACGACACTGACTCACGCGCCGCGAGCTTCAGAACCCCGAGATCCCGGCTCACGCTGCTGGGAACCGCCAGGCCGAGACATCCTGGCCACACAGCAAAGGGCGCACGGCCCAGCTGCCGGCCCCTGCCCCGCCGAGTGAAGCCGAACCCAGCGCATGGCCTGCTGACAACAAACTCCCCGGCCCGAGGGTCACACCTGACCGCAGAAGGCAACACGGGTTCACAGAAGCAAAGCAGGGAAGGCCCGACTTCACCGTAACTTGAATGAAGACACTGCAGAAACCCAGAAATCTACCGACACCTGACACTGAACGAGACCACGGCAATGGGCCCCGGCTAAGATGCTGTGCTCGGGAGGTGTCACCGGCCCCAGCCCCCGTGCGCCCAGCTTCGGGAGCCCCTCACCTTCTCCCCGCTGTCCCGCAGCTGCTGGAGCTGTTGCAGCTGCCGCAGGCGCCGCCCCTTCTCCAGCTGCTTCTGCAGCTCCAGCTCAGCCTCGTCCTCCTCCAGCACCTCCGGGGACCCAGCGGGAGCTCCAGCCTCCTCTGGTGCAAACGAGGGGGCACCTGCTCAGATCACTCCCTTGGGGCCTGGCTCGTCTGCCCCCCACCCCGCACCGGCTGGGGCCCTCACCCTCATCGCTGATGTCCATGTTCTCCACGCGGGTGTCGTCGGACTGAGGGGGCTGTGGCACGACTTCCTTCTCTGGCGCCTCTTCCTGGATCTCCTCATCCACTTCAGGTACCCGGCGCCGGCCCCGGCCCCGCAGCCTGGGGGGAGAGGGTGCTGCAGTGAGCATCAGCCCCTCACTGGCCTGCCCCCCCCCCCCTCAGGGCCAGCCCCACCTAGAACCAAAGTCCCCATCTTGAGTCTGGTCCCCCAGAGGCAGCAAGTCGTCGGCCCGCACCACCACCTCCTTCTCCTTCTTGCGGATCTTCTTCACCCTCCGCTTGGTTTTTTTAAAGGTCACCTGAGGGGCACATAGAGGAGAACATGGGAGGCCGGGAGCCAGGAGCTCGGACAGCGAACAGCCACTGCACGAACACTTCGAACCCGCGCAAGGTGGGTGCTGTGATCACCCCACCTGAGAGGAGGAAAACTGGGGCACAGAGCGGTCAAGGGCGTAGCCCGAGTCCTGCTCTCGCCCGCTCAGCAGTCTGCCTCCGTGTGCCCACGGTCACCCCAAGCGCAAGGGCCACACACAGCTGTCAAGTGGCCACTTGCCCGCATCGTCACTGGCCTTCTAATGGCCGAGGCGGCTGCCGCCACCCGTCTCAGCCGGCTCACAATTCCCTGACCCCACGCACAGGCCGGCGGTGCGTCCAGGCCTGAACCCAAACTCAGGCTCTCGGCTCAGCCACCCTGTCCGGCCACGCCCACTGGCTCCCCGCAGCTCTCCTGGGGCAGCACACCCGGGAGGACGGGCAGGAACCCTTGGCTTGTTCTGGCAGCCGCTGGCCCCGGAGGGGAGGGCAGGATCACAGCCCACCACCGCGTGCGGGCAGGGGGCCGAGGGGCTCACCATCTCCTCGGGCGTCAGGTACTCGGAGGCGAGCCGGGGCCCGACCGTGCTCAGCGACTGGGCCTGCAGCCGCAGCTTGGCCCGGATCTCTTCCAGCTCCCGCGCCCGCAGGCCGTCGGCCGTGCCGCCCTGGTCCAGCCGGAAGGAGTGCGGCCGCTCGCCCTCCAGCTCCTCGTCGTACTTGGACAGGATCGAGCGGGGTTTTTGCTGCCAGGCCAGGGGGACAGGTTGGGACCCAGCAGCTCCCCAAGAGCCCCCACACCGGCTCCCCGCTGGCTCCCGCAGGCGTGTTCTCGGCCCAGCCCCGAGCGCCCGGCCTGCCTGCGCCAAGTCATCCACGCTCTCGTCCTCCGCGTAGGGCAGGTAGTCTGGCTTCCTCTTGCGCAGCTCCACGTTTTTCTCCGCCCGCTCTTTGTCCACGAGGTTCACGTTCACCAGCACATCCTCCTCTTCCTGCAGCACGCCTGGGGGCAGGCCACAGGGCACAGCTGCCCACCGTCCTCGCTTGGCCTGCGGCGCCCCCACCGGAGCAGCCAGCCCGCTCACCTTTGTCCTTGAGGGTGAGGATCAGCGTCTCCCCTTCTCGAAAGGAATCGATGGCGTGCTCCACGGTGAGGCCCTGCAGGTCCCGGGCGCTGTACAGGTCCTGGGGAGGGGCGTTCCACAGGTCAGGGCCACGCCGCCCGGCCCGGGCCGGCCCCGAGAACCTCAGGGCCTCACCTGTCGCCTCTGCCCGAACTCCTCCTCCACCAGAGTGCTGACGCCGAACTCTTGGTCCATCTCCTCCAGCAGCTTGGCCTACGTGTGGGACCAGGACGGGGTGACCATGACTTCAGCCGCGCAGCGTGACCACAAGGGACTTCCCCCAGGGGGAACTGGGCCGGGGCAGGCCCAGCAGGCAGGCCGCAGAGGCCGCCAGTCACCCACCTCCCACCGGAGCCTCACCTCGCCGACCAGCCCCTGCTCAGCCGCAGCCGAGCCAGCTGGCGCCCACCCCGGCGGCCCAGTCCTCACCCTCTTCTCCGCCAAATCCTTCTCTTTCTGCAGCTGTCGGCTCCTCTCGATCCAAGCCGCGGTGTCATCCAGCCAGGGGTCGTCCTCCCCCAGAGTCTTTATCTTCCTGAGGGGGACACGAAGTGACCTCAGAGGAGCCCAGCTCCTGTCGCCACCCACACCCAAGAGCTCCTCGGCGGCCCCCGTGCCCCTGGCTGGCCCCTCACCCCAGCTTCTGGTTCATGAGGCGCTTCTCTTTGGCGGCCGCCAGCTTCTCCCGCAGCTCCTCTCGCTGTCGCATGGCCATGGGGTTGATGACATCGGCCGCCACGGGCTCCTCCTTGGTGCCCGCCTCTGGAAGGGGGGCCCAGACGTGAGGCCATGCCTGCCCATGGCTGGGGGGAGAGGAGGGAGCCACTCACCCTGCCCCCTTCCAGCGCAGGGGGCCAGAAGGGACCAGGAGGGGGAGAGGGAGCCTTCACCTACCTAGCCCCATTCTGCCCCACACTCACGTGACCCCCAGAGCAGCACGGAACCCTCCGTGCCTTCCAGAGCCCCCCAACTCAGGCCTTAAAAAGAAGCCCTGACTGCTACCCGGCCCAGCCCAGCCCCGCGCTGCCCCTGCGGCTGGGCACCTCCCAGGTCTGTCTCACACAGCCAGGCAGGGAAAGGCCGGGGCCTCGGCTGGAACTCAAAGAACAGCTGAGCCCGCCCGGGCCAGCAGTAGGGGGCACGCGCCGACTGCAAGTGCACGGGCACAAGGCGACTGACGGATACGGGACAGGTGCAAACCCCCATTTCTTCAAAGACCCCTTCACGTGGCCTCTCCTCCACCCAAATGCCCTCTCACCCCAACCCTCGGCCCCACACTTACCCTTCTTAACGGCGTTGACTTCCAGGGGTTTCAGCCCCAACTTCGCGCGGAGTTTACTAAGGACAAGAGACGAGTATTAGGGGCTGTCAAGAAATGGGCGTCATGTGCATTTCTGCAGATGGGGTGAAAACAAGAGAGGAGTGACTGGCCCTACAGGTCCCAACGCAGGGTCCAAGCGAGGCAGGACAGGGCACCAGGCGGCCCGCTCCAGCCAGAGGACGCCAGCCTTCCTAAGGTCGCGGGTCCTTTCCTGCCACAGCGGACGCCTCCCCTGCAGCTGCCCTGGGAGCCTCCTGTCTCGGGGCAGAGAGTAGAAACACAAAGGAGACGACTTACTTGGTCTCCTCGATGCTGAGGGACGAGGCATCTCCTGAGCTAGCTTTGGAACCAGCAGCTGGAACAAGAAGCACGACTCAGGAGCTGCACGCAGAGCCAGAAGCCAGCCTCCTCAGCTCCGGTGCAGGCCCCACCGCGGCACCCCGGCCCAAGACACCAGGCAACAGCCGCTTTCCTCACCCCAAGCCCTGGTCTCTGAGAATCGAACCTCCTCCACATCCTTCTTTTCTTGACCCAGAGGCCCAACCTTCCGCATCCCTCACTCTAATATGCTCAGTGCCCTTCCTGGCCACACTCTGACTGACAAGATCCTCCCTGAATGCAAAGGTCAACCCCCTCCTCCCTGAATGCAAACGCCACCCCCTTCATGGGCACCTTCCCGTTCAATTATTGATCACAAATATCAATCACAACTGCCCTCCCCCGAATCCACAGTGCGTCATTCATTTCTGGGCCACACCCGGAGCAGGAGCCGTGTTGGCTGCACGATCGCATCCTCAGTGAGATGCACTGGACCCCACAAACAGAAATCAGACACCATGAGAAGGAACTCCCCCAGCCAGCTGCCACCACACGCTCACCCTTCTTCCTGCACCCCTGCCCACAACCGACACCTTCTCCCCTCTCTACCACCAGAAACCTGGATCCCATCCTTCCAGGCTCTCTCCAGCGTCAGCTGCCTCCTCGTTTCTGCATCCAGTGGATTCTTTTCCACTCACCTGATCTACGGTGTGCGACGCGGACCACACCTTTCTTCTAACAAAGGTCTCTGCCCCCAGATTCCAGGACACAAGATTCCAGTTTTCCTGACTTTTTGGCTACTCTACCTCCTCCCCTGTGGCATCAAGCTCTGCCCATTACTAAAACACTGGCGTTTCTCAGGTTCTACTACTTAGAGACAATTCTCCAGCTTCTCACTCTCACTCTTTCTGGGAACTTCGGCTGCCACCTAAGTACTCACAACTCCCAAACTGCTCTACCCAGCCACAATGCTGGCTTCTCCATGCTCGCCAAGGGCCGCACTCTCCCAAACAGAACTTGTAATCTCCCCGCCAAAGTCAGCTTCTCTTTCAAATGCCTTCATTTCAATAGACACCACCATCACCACCACCCACTAATTACTCAAGTCAAAATCCAAGGCATCACCCTCCACCCCTCCTTCCCACCCTCCTGCAAGGCTAAGCTCTGTTAATTTCATCCTCAGTAAGGCCTCTTCAGCCTGTCCACCGCCATCCCACTGCAGCAGCCCTCCTCTGGCTTCCAGTCTTGACTACCCTTGAGTCTCTTCTCAAAGATGTGACCTTTGCAAAATATGAGTGTGACTACTCCAATCCATGACACTGTACAACCCGCAAGGCAACCGTTTCACTTTGGTAACAGGGTCTCGAGGGTCCTTCACGTTCCTGCCCCTGCCTGAGTCTCGAGTTAGTCTTTACACTGAGCCTGACAGGCCCCGCCCCACACCAGCTTTCTGCTCGCTCTGCACACGTTGGAACCACTTCATTCATTCATTCATTCACTCACTCACTCACTCAGCACACTTGCGGGTCTGAGATGCGCCAAGTAAACAAAACAGAAAATGACTGTCCTCGAGGAATTTAGCAGGGACTGACAACCTTGAATGCCAAGTGACCATAGGAAGACCCTTGAATAAAGGCTGACCACGAGGGCGTGGGGGTGCTCGGCCCCCACGCCCAGAGCGGGTACCCCCCGGAATCCCCGGCCCGCCGGGCCCCCCTCACCGGCCTCGTAGCCATCATCGCGCTTCTCCCGCTTGACGCGCCGCTCGGAGGGCTCGGCCTGGCTGCGCTCCCGCCCGTGCGCGCCGCTGCGGGTCTCGGCTTCGGCCCCGCGCCGCCCGCCCCCGCGCTCGCCCCCGCGCTCCCGGCTCCGCTTCCGTCGTTCGCCCCCGCTGCTGCCGCCGCCGCCGCCGCCGCCGCCGCCGCCGCTCCGATGCTTATGTTTCTTGTGCTCGCGGTGGCGCGGCGGCTGCTCGGAAGCGCCCCCGGTGCCGGCCGCCGTCGTCGTCCCAGCCGCCTCCTTCTCCCCGCGGTGCTTCTTTGACGACCCCATGGTGGTACGTGCGCCCCGAACCCGGCCGCCGCCGAGCCCCGACGACGCAAAATGGGAACACTTCCGGGTCGCCGGGCAGCCGCGGTGATGTTGCCGGAAGCCAAGAGCGGCCGCTTCCGCCGCTCAGCCCGAGCCAGCCCCAAGGACGCCTGGGAAGGCGGGCGGGCAGCTGGTGCGCATGCGCCCCTTCCCGAGCGCTGACCCGCCCTGGAGGGTCCTGGAAGGGCGTGGAGGCCGCCTTACCCTGCGCCCCAGAGCCAGAGCTCCACCTAATCTCCCTCCGCTCGCACACACCCCGCCAGGGACGTGCGTGACCCCTCGATCTGGCGCCCGCCGCGCCAGTAGGCGTCTTCCTAGGGGACGCCCTGGGTTTAGCGGGTTCCCTGACGGCCTTCCAGCTCCACCGCCCCGGCTGCGAGCCCCTGGAACCAGTATTGTTAGCGGCCTCCCCGCATTCCTGGGTTGGGTTTGTAGCCTGCGCACTGCACTGCTGAGGCACTCCGTCTGAGAGCAAATATGCCCCACCCCCCTTTTTTTTTCTGGAAAGGAACTGAAACTTCAAGTAATTTAAAGTTGAAAACCGGGTTCACACAATCCCTCCTGACACCCCCACCCCACAGTTGCTCAATCTGGCGGCCCCTGTGCCGCCAACCTCACCATCTGCTAAGATGTGATATAATTGCTCCTTTAAAGGTCGCCCCCCTCCCCCACCGGACTGGGGATGCCATTGGCGCGCACCATTGGGCACTATTCGCTCTTGAAATTCTAGGACCCACCATTTAAATTGTGTGTGTTGGGGGGTGGGGGTGTCCCGCAGCAGTTGCTCTGCCATATGTCCCGCTCATCCATCAAGAGCAGGAGCAGGGCTCTGCTTGGGGGTGGGGGCAGCCAGAACAGCCAGAGCTCCTGGGGGAGGCAGTGACAGCTAAGCCTGCTGCCTGCCCACCTGCCACCTCCCACGCCCAGCCCAGCCCAACCCGCAGCTTCTTCCCACCACTGCCACCAGAAATCCCGCACTGTATTTTCCATCAAGTATTTAATTTTTAAATCGGGCTGGGCTCCTGGCCTGGGATTGGGGTGCAGTGGCTGTCTGCTGCCTACCAGTGGGATCGGTCCTTGGGGAGCTCTGAGAAGAGGGTTCATTCTCACCCTCATTGAACTGTGGTTCCTTAAAGATGGAGACAGATAGTGGTGCTTGCTGCTCCCCATCCAGTGCCCAGGGAGATCCGCTTTGTCGTGGAGGGAAGGCCGGTGTCACTGATGAGGTAGATTTGAGTCCGGCTCCTGCACTATGTGACTGTGGGCAGCTGACTTTCCCTCCTCCGGCCTCAGTTTCCTTATTGTGAACTGGACTTTGTGATCTTGGCTCTGCACCAGGCAGTTCTAAAGCATAAGGCACAACGTTTGTGGGGTGACTGGGGGACTGGCGTGTGTGACACCAGCCGATATGGGGGGGCTGTGTGTTCTGCCCTCCCGTGCCCTGGGGCAAGTCCTTAGGGAAAATAATCCTGGCCCCAGCTTGGGGGGGGGGAGGCCCTGCTGACTGCTAGAGCTCTGAGCCTGGGGGGTGGGGCAGCACCGAGGCTGGACTTAGGGTGGACAGGGGTGGCTGCCCATAGAGCCCTGAGATGTCCCCAGACATCCAGCCCCAGGCTGGGGTGGGGGTGGGAGGAGACAGCCAGGACGACCCGGCAGGCCCAGAGGGCCAGTGAGGGCACCCCCTTCCACGCAGCCTAGCAGAACAAGTTGTTGGCAGCTAGCTGACCTCACCTGGGCTTCCTGGAGGTAGCCTCCATACTCCCCTTTCCTGCCTCAGCCAGCAGCTGCTCCTCATCCAGTCCCAGTGCCGACAGCACCTGGGAGAAGCGCCGTGTGACCGTGAGCCGGGCATTGGTCTGTGGAGAGAGGGGGGTTCCCGCTCTGCACCAAGACCCCAAAAACATCCTGGGGATCTGGTTACTGATGGGGTATCTGCACTTTCAGAAGGAAAGCAGCGGGGTCCCCATCTAAGGGGGTGACTCCCGCCACCCTTCCCTACCAACTCAGCTGGTGAGAGGCGCTTCCTGCCCAGGTGCCAGCCCTCACCTGCATGGCCTGCTGGAACAGGTAGGGCCGGGCCTGCACCCGGCGCTGCATGCCCCGCAGCGCCTCCTGGTACTCAGCAAAGCGCTGCCGCTCCTGGCGCCTGCAGGGAAGACGCAGCTCTCACCCCTGGGCCCACTCATCAAGGACTCGAGGTCTCCCGCCCCCACCTTCACAAAGCCCTTTCATAGCCATTCTCGCCCTAGGTTCCTTCTGAGGTCGGTGGGCTTGGGAGGGCATTAGCTCCATTTTATCCGGGTGTAGGATAAATGAGTTTGATGGAGGAGATATAAAGCAAAATAACATTAGAACTAGACCCACACAAGAAAGTGGAGGTGGAAGAAATCAACATAACCTTTAGCACAATCCCTAAGTGCTAGCTCCTAAGTTACAAAGCATAGGTAGGAGCTTGATGGCAGTCTAGGGGCAAAGATATGGAGATTGAGCCCATTGTAGAATCTCTGGGTCTCTTTTCTAATTCTAGTTAGCCAGTAAACAGGCAGCCATCCTCGAGGATGAGCCCCTCCCAACTGAAAGAGGGCTCTATCAGTGCCATCCGGGCAAGAACTCTGGGCAGCCATTTCTCTGCCCACCTGTGCCTATGCAGGTGCTTTCCTTTACCAACTCTGTCTCTCTGCAGGGCAGCGGCCTGCCTGTCTGCCCGTGACCTGCACCATGCAGGCCTCTCTTAGCAAACCTGCCCCCTCAGCGGGGCAGCTCTTTCTGCCCACTTGTGTCTGTACAAGTGTCCTTTACTTTCTTGTCCCAATAAACCTGAGTCTCTGTCTCGTGGAGAAACTCGCCGTGTGCCGCCGAAGGGAGCTCCGGTGAAACCTTTCCCAGAGTGAACCCAAGGACCCTGCTCCGCTCCCAAATCTGTCGGCTCTAAAACAACATCAAGCTCATCAGGCTTTGTTGCGCCCTCCCGCCACTAGCCTTTGGGCTGCCACCTGCAGCCTTGCTGTCCTCCCAGGGTCACAGACACCTGGGCCCAGGGAGCAGCGGCTGCGAGTGTGTAGGCGCACACTCCTGGGCTTGGGTGGGAGGGACTAAAGGGCGGCAGGACCACTAGGAGACTACTCGACTGCTGCAAGACAGCAGGAGACTGAGAGCAAGAGCGCTGGAGAGGGGCCCTCCCGGTGGCGCAGCGGTTAGGTGCTGCGCTGTGGAGCTGTCGGCAGCGTCAATGCGAGTTCGACGCCCGGCCAGGGAGAGTCCCACATGGGCCAGCAGACCTCTCCTGCCTCACCCGCTGCTCCCCTCAGCAGTGTGTTGCCGTCCACCTTCATGTACTGTTCCCCACTCTGTCTCTGGTGAACCCTCTTGCTGCCCTACACCCCTGGCCTGCACCCCAGCTTGTATGCATAAATAAATAAATCTTTTTTTAAAAAAAGAGCGCCAGAGAAAGGCGAGAGCGCAAAGATTCATGGGGGCAGGGAGGTTGCCACCTGGCCCCCTTGCTTCAACAGCACCATGCCAAGGCTGAGGCTCAGAGGGTGAGGGACCACCCCAAGGTTGCACAGCTGAGAAGTGAGGCGGCCCTAAGCCCAAGACCCCGAGCAGTCAGGGCTCACCCGCCTCCCAGCTCCCCTCAGGGAGAGGGGCCACAGGGCTGGCTGGGAGCCTCCCCCAGTATCGCCCACACCCCTGCAGTCCTGCTTGCCAGCATGTTCTGTGGTTCCTGTAAGCAGCCAGCTCAGGAAATGAGGCCGGGGAACCAAAGACATCCATCGCAAATGAAAGAACAGGTCCTGGGAAGATCAGGGTGCCCTGGGGGAATTACAAGGCCATTTACAAAACCGGGTGTAGGACTTGTCAGGGACCAGTTTGCTCTCACGCAAAGCATCCTGGCAGCAAGTTGGACCCCTGGCACACGGCTCAGAGACCACAGAGGGGGCTCCAAGACTCATATTTGGGGCTGCTTTTACCTCGATGTACTGGTTTTGAACTTTTTTTTTTTAAGATTTGTTTATTTATGCATACAAGCTGGGGTACAGGCCAGAGGGGTGGGGTGGCGAGAGGGCTCACCAGAGACAGAGCGGGGAGCAGAACAGGCAGATCAGAAATACACTGCTGAGGGGAGCCGCGGGCGTGGCAGCAGAGGTCTGCCACGCGATGTGGGAATCTCCCCGGCCGGGCATTGAACTCGAGTCGCCGCTGCCGACAGCTCCACAGCGCAGCACCTAACCGCTGCGCCACCAGGGAGGCCCTGGTTTTGAACTTTCATTGTGTGAGCAAGACCAGCGTTTGAAATCAGAGAAACAAGACTTGAAAGTGTGTTGATGCTGGGCCTCCCTGGTGGCACAGCGGTTGAGCGCTGCGCTGTGGAGCTGTCGGCAGCAGCGACTCGAGTTCTACGCCCAGCCAGGGAGAATCCCACATGGCGCGGCAGACCTCTCCTGCCTCGCCCGCTGCTCCCCTCAGCAGTGTATTTCTGATCTGCCTGTTCTGCTCCCCACTCTATCTCTGGTGAACCCTCTCGCCGCCCCACGCCTCTGGCCTGTACCCCAGCTTGTATGTATAAATAAAAAATAAATCTTTAAAAAAAAAAAAGAAAGTGTGTTGATGCTCTTAGTACAATTTAACCTGGAGCTAGTCAGCAGCTACAGGGACTGTCCTTAGCAGCTGGGTGACCTTGGACCAGCCCCTTCTCCCTGTGCCTCATTGTCTTCATCCACATCGGGGGAAGCGTGGCCGGGCAGCAGCCTGGGCGGGAGGCTCAGGCCTGTGGGAAGCTGAGGGGTGGGTCTGCTCTGCCTTTCCTCTCACGCCTCGGGCTGCCTCTGCTCTCTGCCCACCCGGCCCTCTGCAGCCCGAGCACCCTACCTCAGCTCCTCCACCCTGCGCTGGGTGGCCCTGGGCCCCCGGCTTCCCCTGGGCTCGTAGGCCGCCAGGCAGCGGGCCACCTGCTGCTGCACCCGCTGCACCCGGGCCCTCCGCAGCTCGGCCTGCAGCTGCTCCTCGTGCTGGTGCCGCTGCCACTCCTGCAGCAGGTTTCTGGAAGGTGGGAGAGTTCTTTGGGGAACAGGAACCTCACAAAGGATCAGGGGCTTGAAGGGAAGGAATGTAGGAGCCCAGAGAGGCCAGGTCGTGGGGAACGGGGTTGTCATGGATGTCTGACAAGATGGAGGCTGTATTGGGGGGCTCAACCCTCAGGCCCTGCTCTATCTGGAAGTCTCCTGCCCTCTCCAGCCAGGGCTGTGCCCCAACTCTGAGCCTACTCTGCCTGTGACCCCACACAGCTCTTCTTGAGGGTGGGGGGCCAGATCTTGTTCTCTCTGATCCCCATTTCTAGCAGGGTCTGTTGGTTTGAAGGAAAGTTAGATGGGTGGACAGACAGACGGATGAATGATTGGGAACAAGAAATAAAATGGAGGTGGGGTTGTAACAGGATGGTCCCCAGGAAAAGAGGTTCCAGATTCCCTGCCCCACCCAAGGGACAGTGGAGCCGAGCAGGAGAAATAAGAAGCTGGAGAAGAGAGAAGGAGCTAGAAAGAAGAGAGCGGAGAAGGAAGGAAGCAGGATGGAGGCCAGAAGAGGCACAAGGAGCAGAGACACGTGAAGAAGCGGCCCTGGCCTGGCCTGTTTGAAACAGGTGTGGGTGAGAGACCCGTGGGAGGTTAACTATGCCAATGTTGATCTAGATTTTGATTTTGTTCCTTCCCCCCAGACTTGTCTGGCTGTTTCTGACTCTTTGCTATGGGTCCCTGCCGAAGGGTGTTTTAGACTTGTGACAGGCTTTCGGGCCTTGCTTCGGGCCAATCCCATTTAGGTGGACTTTTACCCACGAGGGGATGGGTAACATTGGGTACTTGATTTAGAAACTCTATTCTGGGCCTCCCCGGTGGCGCAGCAGTTAAGCGCTGCGCTGTGGAGCTGTCGGCAGCGGCGACGCGAGTTCGACGCCCGGCCAGGGAGAATCCCACATGGTGTGGCAGACCTCTCCTGCCTCGCCCGCTGCTCCCCTCAGCAGTGTACTTCTGATTTGCCTGTTCTGCTCCCCACTCTGTCTCTGGTGAACCCTCTCGCCGCCCCATGCCTCTGGCCTGTACCCCAGCTTGTATGTATAAATAAAATAAAAATCTTTAAAAAAAAAAAAAAAGAAACTCTATTCTTTGTCTTTTCTGTCTTGCAAACTAATAGTATTAAAGTTTCTTTTCACTAAAGGTCTTATTTGTTCTGTCTTTATGCAGCAGATGACAAAACCTATTTAGAGCAGGCAGGTTTGGGGGTTCTGGGGTGTCCTCTCCCTGCCCTGTAACAGGGTGAGTGGGTGGATGGTTGGGTAGACAGCACCTAGGTTCATCTGGAACATTATTCCCCCAGATCTCATGTCTTAGTCCAAATGTCAGGGTAAGTGGGGCCTTCCCTGAGCACCCCATCTACCCCCCAGGTCGTTCCATCTTTGACCCTCCAGGTCGTTTGCACATTTTGTTTACTTCTTTGTTAATTACCCCTCCCAAGTAGAGCATGAGCAGGGTTCCTTATCTGTCCTGTTCACCCCCAACGTATCCCCAGATTAGAGCCCATGTGCAGCAAATCTGCTAAATGGATCTCCGTCTCTCCATAAGGTCACCCCTCTCCAATCACAGGGCCACCTCCTGGCCCCCTGCAGCTCCCGGGGCTTCCAGCTCAGGTCCTCATCATCCCTAGCTTAAACACCCCCCACCACCACCACCGTCACCCCACTCTGCTCCTGCAGTCTTGGGCTCCTTGGGTTGGGGCCAAGTCTTTACCTTTATATCCTGAAGACCCTTGAGTAGAGACTCAATGTATGTTAACAGCCACTTAGTTAACAGATGAATGGACGGACAGAAGACAGCAATGAATGAAAAGTTACTTGTGTCAATAAATAGTTGGAAGCAGAGGGAGGGAGGGAGGGAGGAGGAGGAGATGATGGATGGATGTCGGGTGATGGGGCGGGGTGGGCTAGATGAAAGTCAGGTTAGGTGAGACATGAAGGGCGGTCGTGAGGATGAGCGGCCACGTGCTTCTTGGAGAGCTGGCTTCTCTGGGCCCCTTGCCCTTGGCTCCCACCCTCTTCCTCCCCCCACCCTACCTGGTGGCCTCCTGTCGCTTGTAGAAGGTACGGTTGGGCGAGTTGGCATACAAGCATGGCTCAGCGTCCCCCAAGGCAGGGGCCTTCCCGCTCGGGCTGGAGGACTGGACAGCAGCCCACAGAGACTTCCAGGTCTGCTTCTCGCGGCCTGTCCGGGGCGAGTCAGAGGCTGCCCTCTCCCTGCCCCCGGGGCGCTCCCACCAGCACTGGTGTCCAGCCCCGCGCTGCCTGGACTCCTGGCTCCCAACCTCCCGGAGACCGAGGCGCCAGGCCCCACACTCACCACAGGTCACGCCCTGCTGGAACTGCCTCTGCAGCTGCTCCAGGCCCCCCGGCCCCTCCGGCTCGCTGGCCCTGGCCTCTCTCCGCTCCTCTCCTCGGGGGCTGTGGTAGCTGGAGTCGCTCCCTGGACACTGGGGCCCACCCTCACTCCAGGCCTCCTCACCAGAATTCCACCCCTTTCTCTGAGAATGAGCCCTCCTTCTGCGGGCCGCCCTGTGCTCCCCTTCTTCGGCCTCCTCCGTCACCTCTGCAAGGCATTCCCCCTCCAAGGCGGACCCCTGCCCGAAGAGCCGGCGCTGGTCTCCGGGGCTGAGGCCCCGCTCGGCATCTGGCTCATGGACCTGCTCAGACTCCAACCCTGAGCCTGGCCTCTTTCTGGGTAGCTGGAGGTCCGCCTCACAGGGGTGCCCCGGGCCTTGGCCTTCCGCTCTGCTGGCCAGCTCGGAGTCATAGTCCCAGGCCCTGAGCTGCTGTCTCCTCGCCCGGCTCAGCAAGTCTGTCTTCCAGCAGAGGCCAGGGGTCTCCGGGAGGTGGGCTGTGGACTTGCCCCTGGGCCTGTGCTGGAGAGCCGCTGGGGGCAAGGGCAGGCCGTGGTGGTAGGAATCCAAGGGGGACTGAAGCAGAGACGGGCTCTCTGCTGTGAAGCTCTCCCAGGCCCACTGGAAGGGGAAGGAGGGTTTCCGAGGAGAAGGGGAGAAGAGACTGGGGAGGGAAAGGGCATCAGTCAGGGTGCTGCCCCGCCCCCTCAGGGCCTGACACCCAGTGCCCCACCAGGCCTGCCCCCAAGCTGCTTACTCCTCAGCCTCTGCAGAGTCTCGGCCTTTCTTGTCCTGGCCCCTGGGCTTCCAGTCCTTCTTCGCGGTCTGCCCTGCGCTCTGGGCTCTCTGTTGGCCAGGAAGCACACCGTCTCCGCTCCTGAGGCCCCCCTGGGTGAAGCAGGGAGAGGAGGCCTAATCCTTGAGCGGCCTCCCGACCACCTCACACCACCCCCGGGGCTGCTGTGCGCCCTGGCAAGCGCCTCCTTTTCTTCCGTATCAGTAACTTCAAAGTTTTGAAATCACAAACATGCCTTCCTTACTGTGCAGCAAACCCTCTGTTGCTACTAAAACCAACTCATCCCACCTCAATTCCTCAAGTCGAAATAGCAGCAGCTGCTGTTTACTGAGCCCTCCTGGGGCTCAGGCCTTCTGTGCATTCGCCTCCCCGGGGCAGGGTGTGTGGGATGCTCAGACAAGAACACAGAGGTCAGAGAGAACCACTGGGCCGAGATCTTATCCACGAAGCCGGCCGAACCGCCCCAGGCTCAGACCCGCCCCCATCGCGCTCCCTGCCTCTGGGTCTGAGTAACTCTCTGAACGCCCCAAAAGGCCCGGACTTGCTGAGCCAACGTGGAAGGAACTCAGCATCTTTCATACAGGCCCATCCTCATGTCGCCACATCACCCCACCGGGAGCAGGGGAATCGTCCGGACACGGACATCACCCTCCACTCGGCGCCTCGGCCTTAGACCTCCCCAAGTCCCTGCCCTTCGGGCCTCCCTGGCTCTCACTGAGCCTAATTCCAGCCTCCTGGCTCCTCCCAGGTCCCCAGTCACCCCCAACCCCGAGAGCCTGCCTCTGGGCAGTTGGGCGGTCCCCCCGGGGCCCCGCACCCGCTCAGCCTGGGGGATGCCCGACAGAAGCTTGAGCAGCCCCGTGGTGGTGCCTGGAGGCGGCCGCAGCGCGACCTGCCCCGGTCTCCTCCGGGCGGTGGGCTTGACCAACTGCTGGTGGGTGTTTAACATTACTGGTGTCCCGCCCCACCCCCACCTGCCAGCCTTGGAACTACCCCCGTCTCTATGGCAACCAGTCCTCAGCCAGTCTCAAGGGCCCTGGCAAAAAGCAGCCAGGGTATATGAAGCCAACTTCCTCCTGCCCCTGGAAGTTTCAAAACTGCCTTTTGGACTGTGACCTCTCTGGGTGATAACCAAGACACTGCCCACAGAAAGCGGGGAAAGAAAAACCATCAAAATGGCAGCATTTTAAATTCAGGCTGCTGCTTGTACCCGATGACAGCTGCCGGCCCCCGACCCTCCCCTGCCGTGCCTGGCTTTCCTGTGGTGAGCAGGGACCCTGGCCTCAGCCACCCGCCCAGGAGGGACCTTCGGCAGGGTGCTGAGGGATGGCGCAGACCTGGGAGTGTGGGGCCACCTCTCACGGGGCCTCTTTCCTCGTCTGCCAGAGACCTCAGGACTCTGTGCCTCAAGGTCCTTGCACCCTATAAAGATGTCCCGGTGGCACCCGGGGCAGGCCCTCTCGTCCCTCCTGCCTCCTGGGCAGCACCCCAGTCCCTGCAGAGCCCTGCAGGAGCCAAACCAAACTCTCACCACAAGATCTGGTTCAACCCCCCTGTGCCCCCAGGCCCTGAAAGAGCAGGCCAGGCCAGGCCAGGAGATCAAACCCCAGGCCCAGGAGAGAGGCTGCAGGTGAACTGGAGTGCAGAAGCCACTCTGGAGAGAAGCACAGCCTTTAAATCTCACCCTGAGGGGCCTCTCTGGTGGTGCAAGGGGTTAAGTGGCAGCACTACGAAGCTGTCTGCAGCCACTGCAGCCAAGTTCGCCCAGCCAGGGGGCTGACCCACAGGGCGCTGCAGACCTCTCCTGTTTCCCCCTGCTCCCCTCAGCAGTGTATTTCAGTGGATACGCCTGTTCTGCTCCCTGCTCTGTCTCTGGTGAAGCTTCTCACCACCCCACACCTCTGACTCACACCCCAGCTCCTGTATGCATAAATAAATAAATCTTTAAAAATAAATTCTTTTTTTTCTTAGTTGCTCCATGACTCCTGTTTCTCAGTGTGGTGTAGGAGACGCAACAGCCCCCCCTCACACCGATCTTCCAGAAGGCTGTTGCAGGCCTCTGAAGGACTCGGAGAGGCTTCCAGCAGCCAACCTCAGAGGAGAGAGTTCGGAGGCTTCACAGGTAGCTGAGCAGCTGAAACTGTTCCCAGCTTTGCTGCTGTTACAGCCCAGAGGGGAAGGTGAGGACCTGAAGCTGGGCACCTAGAACGTGAAATTTTACCACTTTAACCATTTTTAAGCGCTATTCAGTGGCATTAATTACCCCCACAGGGCGTGCAGCCACTGGCAGCTGGTGTGGCTGAGTCTGCAGAGCTTCTTATCTACCCCACTGGCAGCTACACCAGCTCCATCTCGCCTCAGGCCCCTCCCAACTTCCCTTCCACGGGTCTGACTGTGTGGGCTGCAGAGAAGCCGCCAGAGCAGCCTTTCTCTCAGCGTCTCTGTGGCCGCGCGACCGCTTGTCCTTTCTAAGATGGAGTCACGTTCCGTGAACACAGACGGCACGTTCTGTTTGTCCGTTCGATGGACATTGGGGCGTCTGTGTAGAGCTGCTCTGGGCACGGGTGTGATTATCCCTCCGGTCTTAGGGCGCACGCCCAGAAGTGGAATGGCCGGGCTATACAGCAATTCTGTGCACAACTTTCCCAGGTCCTCGCCAATACTTGTTATCTTCTGGGTTTGTTTCATTTGTTTTTGATAACAGCCTTCCTTGTGGGTTTTGGGTTAAAATGCCGCAATGGTGGGCCTCTCTGGTGGTGCAGGGGTTAAAGTCTCAGCATTATCAAGCTATGGCCAGCCACTAAGGCCTGAGGTTGATCCGGCCAGGGCGCTTCCCACAAGGCGCAGTGTCTCCCCACTGCTCCCCTCAGCAGTATATTTCAGTAGATCTGCCCGGTCTGCTCCCCGCTCTGACTCTGGTGAATCCTCTCACCCCCCTGCACCTCAGGCCTATACCCCAGTTCTCATATACATAAATAAATAAAAATAAATCTTAAAAAAACCCAATCCTGCAGTGGTTTTGAAAACTCAAATACAAAGAGGCTTACAAAGGCTTATGGGGCCCAGGTAACCCAGCTTCCCCCCCAAACCCCACCCCAACTGCCTCTTCAACTTCTGACAGGTGAAACTTCACTGGAAAACAGTCTCCTTCAGGTTCCTGTGCCCTGGAGCTTCAAATTATCATTCTCTGCACTGGTTATCGAAGTTTTGCTATTTTGGTGCCCATTTTGGCGTCTCATATTCCCAGAAAGGCATTCACTTTGAGTTTTCCTACGCATTAACAGTCATTTGGACTATCCTTTACACTTTGATATATAGAACTTCTGTGGGGGTACTGGGGCAGATCACGTGGGACCTGGTGGCCCTGGAGAGGACTCAGGCACTGTCCTGGGTCCAGGGGCAAGTGTGACAGGAGATGGAGGAAACTCCAGGACAGAATGGACACGAGGCTCCACAGCGAGCTGCTGTTGATTCCGATTTGGAAGGAAATGGGCACAATTCTTTCTGCTGCGCTCAGTGTCCCTGGAGCACATAAAGGGACAGAGGCGGGATTCTGAAAGGGGGTTGTGTGATGAGATTGATTTAGGAGGAGCTGCTGTCATGCTGAGCCCCAACTTGCCGCTCAGGAGCTGGGCTTAGGGGCTGTCTTCTACTCCCAAATCTGGGGTGAGTGCTTCAAGAAAGCTGTCTGGAGAGTCAGAGGTGAATTCCCTATGGGTCATAGCTACAGGAGACTTCCAGAAAGGTCTCCGGGCACAGCAGGAGAGTAAAAGGTGGACCTGTCCTCTCTAAACAGCTGTCCCCCAGAAAGGAGATACCTTCTCCCTCAGCACCAGGGAATAAATTTCTATACCCACTTCCCTTCCTTCCGCAACAGCAGAGGTTCTCAAGCTAGAGGAGCAGGAGGTAGTGGGAAGGGGGGACCCAACTCCCGCCCCCCCTTCTTGTTAGCAGGGGCTGGAGTGCCAGGGAAAGCGGAAACTATCTCATGCAGTTTGGAGCTGTGGCTGCCACGCCACGCCACGCTGGGTGCTCTAAGAGAAGGTATGAGGTGACTTCAGATGTCAGTAGGGTATGAGCAAAGTGAAAGGTAGAGGCAGGAAAAAGGAGAGAAGGCAGGCATCATGACTCAAAGCAAGTCTTTATTAATGGCCTCCCGGGCAAGGTTTACAGACCCCCAGAGTGAGGTCCGCAAAGTCGTGCCCTGGGTCAAGTGGGCAGAACTTATATAGGGTGATACTCAGCCCAGGGGGTCTGTGAGGAAACTTCAGTTATGCGGAAGGAGTTATTTTTTCTCTCAGTCCCTCTTATCAGGGTGGTACATCTGGCGTTCAGGTGAGGGTGACGAGAGTGCGGGAGCCAGGGTGTCGAGCAATTGTTTTTCCATACGTTACTTCCTGCTTAGGGGACTGAGAGGCCATCATGGCTTCCCTGCTGCCAACCCAGGCCCCGGCCTAACAGAAAGAAGTCACAGAAAGTCTGACTTTATGTGGGGAATAGAAAAAGAAGCTCTCAGGGGCCTCCCTGGTGGTGCAAGGTGTTTTCTCAGCACTATGAAGCTATCGCAGCCACTGCAGCATGAGTTTGATCCCCGGCCAGGGAGCTTCCCATATGATGCAGCAGACCTCTCCTGTCTCGCTGCTGCTCCCCTCAGCAGTAAATTTTTTTTAAAGATTCATTTATTTATGCAAACAATAGGGGGTGTAGGCCAGAGGTGTGGGGTGGTAAGAGGATTCACCAGAGACAGAGTGGGGACCTCAGCAGTGAATTTTAGTAGATCCACCTGTTCTGCTCCCCACTCTGGTGAATTCTCTCACCCCTACACCTCTGGCCTACACCCCAGTTCTTATATGCTTAAGTAAATAAATCGTTTTTTTAAAGAACTGGGGTATAGGCTAGAGGTACTGGGGATGAGAAGATTCATCAGAGACAGAGTGGGGAGCAGAACAGGCAGATCTACTGAAGTACACTGTTGAAGGGGGCAGTGGGGAGACAGGAGAGGTCTGCTGCACCCTGTGGGAATCTCCCTGGCCAGGGATCGAACTCGTGCTGCAGTGGCTGCAGACAGCTTCATAGGCTGAGACTTAACCCCTTGCGCCACCATGGAGGCCCATTAATACATCTTTAAAAAAAAAAAACCACAACAAAACAAAAGCAGCTCCCAGAGGAAATTTACAAGGATGTTGGGAGGAAAAATAACCTTTTACACTCTCCCACGAATCCTGCTGATCGAGTGGTCATCCCTGCAGAGGACCTTGGCAAGAGGCGTGATGAGAGCAGATTCCTGTGGTTGAGAGATCTCTTTGGCTGCTGGGAAGAGGTTAGACAGGAAGGAAGGCCAGGGTGCAAAGAGGGGCTGTGGTCCTGGACAGGAGTGGGGAGGCAAAGAAGAGGAGGAAAGGTTTGCAGATGGAGCCTGAGCCTCCATGGGAGGTCAAGAGCGGTCAGGGACGCAGGGCCAGGGGGACACAAGAGACCAGCCAGGAGGAAGGAGTGAGTCAGAGACAGGGCTCTAGGGCAAGTGAAGAAAGTGATCCAGGGAGGAGGGAGTGACTGGTTGTCTCGAGAGCCACTGAGAGGTTAGGGCAAGGTCGGCAAAGTTAACAAATGTGGCAACTTACTTGTTTCCTAGGCCCAAGCATAAAGGCTTCCTGACTTGGGCTGTTAGAGTGTGCTGGCATTAGCTCACACAGAATGTCTGCACAGATGCCCTTACACAGTGCAAGGAGGGAGACCCAGATAGACTCCACTGGTCTCACTGAGTTTGGAGACGGGTAAAAGACAGCTAGTTTGAGGGTCAGAATATCTAAGAGGAGGAAGCATCCTAGTGAACCCTGCAGAGAGGTCCCCTTGAGTTCTAGGAGGAATATGAAATTGCAGTTGGTATAGGGTGAGAACCCATAAGGCTGCACTAGAACACCTTTGAAGAACAGAACAATGCAGAAGATGAGTAATTCTGAGCTCACACAGGACTGGAAATCTTTGTAGGAAGGTTAGAAGGGTCTCTCCAGTCAGGGTAGTAAAATCTCACTGAATCCACAGAAAATTCCCTAGGAACCTTGGAGGAACATGTCTTAGAAGTGGGCATTGGGGCTAAACCAGCCTTAATAAAGGCTACTCTAGATCCACCCGAAAAGAACTTAAAATAAAAATTGAAATGATCAAATGAATACACAGGCAACAACCAAATTGCCAGGAAAAATCCAACACTCCTTTTTTTTTTTTTAAAGATTTATTTATTTATACATACAAGCTGGGGTACAGGCCAGAGGCGTGGGGCGGCGAGAGGGTCCACCAGAGACAGAGCAGGGAGCAGAACAGGCAGATCAGAAATACACTGCTGAGGGGAGCAGCGGGCGAGGCAGGAGAGGTCTGCCGCACCATGTGGGATTCTCCCTGGCCGGGCGTCGAACTCGCACCGAGTGCTGCAGACAGCCACACAGCACAGCGCTCAACCGCTGTGCCACCAGGGAAGCCAAAATCCAACACTCCTTGAAAGAATTTAATAAAATCCAGATCAGGGCCTCCCTGGTGGCGCAACAGGTTAAGCGCAGCACTGTGAAGCTGTCCAGAACCACTGCAGCGAGAGTTCGCTACCAGACTGAGGAGATTCCCACATGGCGCGGCAGACCTCTCCCGCCTCGCCCGCTGCTCCCCTCAGCAGTGTACTTCAGGCGATTCGCCTGTTCTGCTCCCCACTGTCTCTGGTGAACCCTCTCGCTGCCCACGCCTCTGGCCTGTACCCCAGCTTGTATGCATAAATAAACAAATCTTAAATAAAAAGTTAAGCTGGACATCCCCCTCCGACCGATCTGGACCATTCCCACTCCCCCGCCCCGCACCTTGCGAGTTAAGTGCTCACCCTTCGGATCTGCCACGCAGGCATTTCTGCCCACCCAGGCCGCGAGCCCGTGGCTCAGGGCTTCCTGTGTCGGCTTCGCTGAGCCGTCGCCTGTCCCTGAAGGAAGTGCTGTCACTGCCCGACTTTCCAGAGGAGGAAACCGAAGCAGAGCGCTGGTGTCCCCCACCCAGGACCACAGAGCAAGGATGGCTGTGCTGGCGCCTTCTCGGTTTCCATGGACACCGCTGTGCGGGAGCCTGCTGGTCCTTTCCTGTTTTCCCTTGGCACCAGGCTCTGTCCGTGGTGCTGTCCGCCATGCCGTGTGCCAGGGACGGCCACCCAGGCGGTCCCTTGGGGAGCCCCTAGAACTACCTCTCTGCCACCTCAAACCGCTCCTGAGACAGGACACATGTCTCTGAGAGGGGCACCACCCAGACACCACCAGGAGTGCAACAGTCGGGGCACAGAGCAGCCGAGCTGCGCTTTCAGGCACCCACCTGATTGCACTCCCACCCAAAGCACCAGACAGCCCCAAGCCACCCCACCTCCCACAGCCTCCAGTCTGTCTGACTTCCTGCTTCGGCCAAGTGGTGGGTGCAGAAATCACACCCTATTCCATTTTTCACACGCACACAAAGGACCTGACTTCAGAATGAAGCTCTCTCATTCGATGGTGGGAGGTGAGGGTCACACCCCCTTCCTTCCACTCCCCAGTAAAAGGACCTGCTGGGGGAATCAGAGTCCCCTGGGCTTCTTACCCTGGGCTCTGTCCCAGGGGAGGGTACAGGGCCCCTGGAGGATCGCCGTGTGGCCCTCTCCCTCTTCGATGAATGGGGTTTCCTACTCAAATCTCACTTGGCACAGTCTCCCTGACCTCTGTGTGGAACGACGGGACCCCCCTCCTTCCTCACACCCTACTATCCTTGGAGCAAGTATCACCCTCGGAAGCACCGTCGTCATTTCTCCCCCCAACAGGAAAACAGTTCAAGAACCTTCCACTGCCTGGAATAGTGTCTGGAATAGAGATAAGAGCCAGACGAAGCTTCCAAGGCTGTGAAAGTGCTTGCGGTAAGCGTCAGCTTGGGCCTCTGCAGATAAGCGCCCCCAGCTGAAGCCACACACTTCCGGAAGGCTTCCTGTGCCCTCCCAGATGCTCCCCTCAGAGTGAGCATTATACCGACCTCCACCACCATCGGCAGTTTTGCCTGTCATTTGCCTGAACCCCTGAACCCCACTGGTATTTGGCTCCTTTCGCTCAGCGTCTACACGATTCACCTGTGATGTCTGCAGAGCTGTGACCTGCTTTTTCACTGCTGCCCCGTTGTCCAGCTCCCTAACTGACTCTCAGCTCTCGCTGATGGGCACCTGGGGGTTCCAGCTGGCAGCTGAGCACCGCGTCTCGGGTGGGCGTATGCCCTCGTTCCCTCAGGAGATGCGACGTGGGAATGCTGACACGTACGTGACTGGCGCACGGCCTCTCAGGTGGACCTGCCCCGCAGACCCCGCTCGCCAGCAGGTGCGTTCTGGTGTCACCACATGTCCCCAGCGCTCAGCGGCATGAGACTTCCTAACTCCAGGAGGCCGGTGAGGTGCTGCTGGGTGTTCCTGAGCCAATCCTCGGGTGCGGGTGGCGGGGGCGCTCCACTTGCAGGGAGGGCAGGCCCACACTGTCTGAGGCCCACACTGCCTCAACACACCGAGGGCAGAGCTGAAGCTGGCCTGAGGGGTTCAGACAGGGCTTGGCCGAGGCGCAAGGCACCCCAGTAGGTAGAGCAAAGCCGTGTGGCTCCCAGCAGAGCTCTGCAGAGGGCGCACTGGCAGGCCGGCCCTTCCTGGTGGGAGCGCTTCCCAGGCGAGAGCCACCTTTTCCCTCTCACATGAGGCACCAGAGGCCAGGGGCGTCTCCCTGGGGGGCTGGGCCCTTCCCAGTGGCCAGCAAGGTCCCGAGGCAGAAACTGGCTGGTCGTCACCGGGCCGACTAAGCCAACCTTCCCAACCCCCCTTGGCTAGGGCTGTGACAAGTCCAGAGGGAGAAGGGGGACGGTGCCGCTGCTGGTTCTGGCCCAGAAAACCGCCCTGGGCGGAGCAGTCCCCTTCCACAGTGACCTTGAAAAGTCACCTCGAAAGACCTTGAACGGGACAGAAAAAAAATTAAAAACAACAACAAACGAAGTCACGGGGATGGTGGGGCCACAAGCTGGAACAAGCCTGGTCCCTAAAGTCTGTCTTGGAGAAGTGCCACCCCCGGCTCATCAACCCCATCACGAGCCCCACAGGAGCAAGTGACCTTGACTTCACCTGAGTCTACGCGTCTGGAGTGAGTTACATCAGCCTTTGCCCCATACGGCATGTGGCACGTGACCGTCCACGTGGCACGAGTTCCCCGGCACGTGCAGGCTGCGTGACCACGTATCACACAGGTACAGGAGTGACGCGCACGGAGTGTTGCACACGACCGAGCTGGGCCTCACTTTACCAGGGGAGAATGGAGATGCAGAGAAGCTACAGAACCGGCTCACGGTGGAGTGAGTGGAAAAGCGTTTGGACCCGTGGCCCGGCTCCGAGGTTCCACTGGCCAGCACTCTGCAAGGCTGAACTCACACCCCGGGGCCTCCTCGAGCCCTGGCCGGGACGAAGGCAGGCTGCTCGCGGTGCCCTGGGCTCCTGGCCTTGCCAGGGCCACCCAGCCTGCCGCTCTGGCCCTCAGCTCAGAACCTCACGCGGCAGCAGGAGCTCGGGGGTCCCTTCCTCTCCCGACCCGCCTCGCGCGCACTTCACATGCTCTCAGCTCTGCAGACCCCAAGCGTCCACCTCCTCTGTGGCCGCCCCCAACTTGCTCCTGGAGAAAGCCACTCCTGTCCTGGTCCCTGAGTCAGTTCTGGCTCTGCTGGTTACGAGTGACGGAAGCCTCACTGGTCAGGGAACCGGGCTGACTGGCTGTCACGACGGAGAAGTCCGGGGGGACAGCTGTAGGCAAAACAACATCACCAGAGGCCTGGCTCCGAGTCCTGGTCTGCTCTGTGCTGGCTCCCTTCGGTCAGCACTGGCCCTCAGGACGGAAAGACCTGCTGTGGGCCCAGCCCACATCTCCCCGCTTTGCTGCCCAGCAAGGCCAAGGCCAACCTTACCCGGACTCCAGAGAAGGTTCCGGGCTGCTGCCAGCACCACAAGAAAGCCAGCGACCTTGTCAAACTTTCTCAAGGGTCCCATCTCAGGCCTAGGGCTTGGATGTCACCCACCCCGCCTGCAGCCGCCACTGCGGCCTGAACGTGTGTGGAGCTGGACTGGCAGGGCTGGTGAGCTGGTCCTGTCCCTCAGACCCAGGGAGCAGGGTCAGCTGCCCACACCAGATTCAGAGAAGAGGTGGTTTCCCAAAAGAAAGCGGCCCAGGAGGGGTAACATATCCAGGAGAGGAGCAGGTAAGAAGCAGACAGGACCCACGCTCCCTGGCACCCGCTGCCCCGGCCTGCCCACACCTGCCTCCACCTCCTACCCCACAGAAACGTCAGACAGTCACGTAAAGCCCAATACTCAATCCCCCACACAGTCACTCACCACTCACCCCCTTTTCGGGCTGGGCTGGGCTTGGAGCACCCCCTCCTCAGCCATCCGATTCTTCCCTCCCCTGTCCCTTCAGCCCCTCTCTTGCTACGAGCACTTAAAAAGCAGCACTTGGTGCCCGCTCAGCCACCGCCCTCAACTCCACTCCACAGCCCTGGTGTTGCTTCCTCGTCCCTCTCTTCTCACCAAGCTACTGAGGTAGCTCTGGCGGAGCTTCCCTAGGCCTGCGAAGTGTGGTGCCTTCCACTGCAGCCTCTCCTCCGCCCAGACAAGTGTGGGTTTGCGCCAGCAGAGGCTCCTGGAGCCCTGGGTTGGGGGCCCGGGTCTCTCCACTCTTCAGTCCCCTTTGGTAGACCCCTAGGCCCTCCCCTCTCTCTTCTGGGCTACCCTCAAGGTCCACACAGCTGTCTCTATGTCCTACACTCAAGAGCCAACACACACGTCTCCTCAGTCGCCTTATAGGCACCAAACTCAGCACAGCAAACGGCGGCTCCTTAGGCTAATCCTGCTCTGTCTCCTGTGCCCCCAGCTGGAAGAGGGTCCCCAGCCTGCCCAAAACACTGCAGAAAGTGCAAGCCCTTGAGGACCCTCCCTCTCAGCCCCACGTGAGTCGGCTGTGAGCACGCTGGGGTCTGAGGCCCCAAGCACCCCACTGCCTCTTGCGCAGCCTCGCCCACCAGCTGTTCCCTGGGCACCACAGCCCCACGAGGCGCTCAGAAAGGGGAGTGGATGGCCCGCCGGTCACCGTCCTGCTCAGTCGGCATTCCACGCCCTCCACCACCTCACTCGGCTCAGCTGTCACTGCCCCTCCCCACACGCCTGTGGCCAGTGCCCTCCGTCCCTCTGCGGCAGCCAGAGTGGACCAGGGTCTCCCTCAGATATGAGAGGTGGCTCAGAGGAGGGCAGGAACCACCAGGCTCACCCAGCACCATCAGAAGAGTTGTCCCCAACAGCCAGGGTCTGGCTGTCCCCTGAGCACTCCAGGCCGGCCTCCACAGGCCCGCTCCACTCCAGGTGGAGGGGAAGCTGGCCACGAAGCCCTGGACAGAAGGTGGGACAGACACTGGCGTTCCCTTTATTAATTTTTTTAATAAATTTAAGAACAACTCTACCTTTTCTCCTCCCCCCAGAGCAACTAAAACCAACTAAAAGGGGGTATGGCCTGGGGGGCAGAGGGCGCTAGGAGTCATAGTCCTCTTCATCCTCAGCATCTGGGGCTGAGGGACCCGGGGGTGGTGGGGGCAGAGGCAGAGTCGAGGTGAAAGGCATGAAGGGTGTCGGGGGGCTGCAAGGCAGAAAGCAGGAGAGGAAGATCAGCCATTCCCAGCAGCGCACTCCTACCCCCCGAGCCCCACCCCACCCTCCACACTGGCGGCCGTGGGGCCACCACCCCCTGTGGCAACGGGGGCCAAGCCCACAGCCAGCCACACACACAGCTGCGGCCCAAGCCCAACCACTGCCTGCCTGGGGGAAGTCTCCTGCCTTTAAGCCTCCTCAGTTCCTCCCTGCCAGGCCCCAATCTGCCAAAGCCAACAGAACCTAGTGGCCAGGGAGTCTCGGGGGGATCTGTTAGCTCCCTCCTGGTGTCGATGAGCAGCTTACCTCGGGAAGGGAGCAGGGGGGTGGCTGGGCTGGGGCGGGGCCTGTGGCGTCTCCTCTTCTCCATCAGTGTCTGTGTCCTCAGACTCATCCTGGGGGCAAGGAAGGATGAGAAAGGCTTAGGTGCATCACTGGTGAGCGCAGACCCCAAATGGCACCGACATTCCTCCTCCAGAGCCCAGTTTCCAAAGAAACCAAGGTAGACAGAGGTCCCAGGGGACGCTGCCCTCTCTACACAGCTGGGCACCGGGCAGGACAGAGGGCTGGGGGCTGGCTCACCTCCTGCTCCGAGTCCGTCCCAGACAGCTTCTTGTCCTTGCCTTTGCTTCCCATGCCGCCATTCTTGCGGGTGCTGCTGCCTGGCTTCCGGCCCCTTCGGGAAGGTACAGTCCATCTGCCCAGAGGTCTCCCCTCTCCTTGGCCACCCCCCCGGCCACCCCCAGCCCCAGTGGCCTTGGCCTTCCCCACCTGGACACCTGGCCCTGGCTCCCCACCTGCGTGCCCCCTTGTCCCCGTCCACGTGGTTGTCTTCCCCGTCCCCCTGCATGTCAGGCACTGAGGCTACCAGATCCTTCAAGAAGTCAAACTGTTGTTCCAACTCGATGCACTGCTTCCTGGAAGAGGCGGGGCAGGTGGGCACTCAGGAGGGCTCGGGATGCCAGCAAGGGGCTCTCAATGTCAGGCGCCTGGAGCCTGGAAAGCAGCCCCCTTTGCAGGAACACCGAGCCCGCCTCCCCAGTTCCATCCGCAGTCTTAAGGCGTCATGGTGCCCCAGCAGGCCGCCACCTCCCTCCCTAGCAGGAAGAGCTGCCCTAGCGGGTGTGAGCTCCGGGGACAGGGCCCCAGCCGGCTTTCCCAGCTCCCGGCTCACTCACAGGTGGGATGTGGTCATGGTCTTGGCGTTTCGGGACTGGGTCACCTGGCAAGCCTTCTTCAAAAGTGACTCCAGAAAGAGCTCCAGCGCCCGAGCTGAAGGGGTGTCAAGGAGAACTCGGGTGGGGGGTCCCCAGCCCGCGCAAGGCGACCCCCTGCCTGCCCCGCAAGCCTCCACCCAGCCACCCCCGAGAGGATACAGATGATGACAGGCACGGCCGCCGCCACCTTCCCAATCTCTTCGTCCGTCTGCATGATCTTCTTGATCCGCGCCTGGGAGGCGGCAGAGAGCTCGGACCCGTCGCCTCCGTCCCAGAAAGGGATGCGGGGGGACAGGGAGAGCGAAGGGGTGCCCCGGGGAAAGTGGGCGGGGGGCAAGGACCTGAGGAGGCACCGAAGGGGGCGGGACGTCCGTGCCCCCGAACCCCGCGATGCGCCCGCCCCCCGGCCCGGCCCCGGGCCCCAGCCTCTCGAGAACCGGGCCCGCTCTTCCCGGGCCCGGCCACGTGCTCACCGGCGGGAACCGGGCGTTGTACTTCTTCTTCTTGCTCGGCATCTCGGGGCCTCTCTCGCCGCGCCGGGCCCAGCGCCGCCGCCCGCAGCCACCCGGCCCGGGGCCTGCTCGCCGCCCGCCCGCCGCGGCTCCCTCGGGTCCTGGTGCCGCCCGCTCCGCCCCCGCCGCTCCCCAAGGGTCCTAGCGCCGCGGGTCGAGCCGCCGCTCGGCCGGGCCGGAGAGCCCTCCCCTCGGAGCGTCCCGGGCGCTGCGCGTCGGCCGGGGACCCGACCACCACCCGCCCGCCCCCAAGACCAGAAGAACGAACGTTAGCCCCGCCCCTCGGGCCAGCTCAGGTCCCCGATGGTCCCGCCCCCGGGGTCAGCCCCGCCCCGGCCCCGCCCCTCTCCGCCGGCCCCGCCCCGCGGCGCTGCTGCTCTGGGGCCCCGCCCCGCGCTGCGTTTGTCTATAAAGTTGTTGTTGAGACGGCGGGGCGCTAAGATGGCGGCGGCGGCGGCGGCTGCCGTGGCGGGGGCGGGGCGCGGCGGTGGCGGCGCGGAACCGCGGCCGGAGCGGGGCCGGGCTCGGGGCTGGACCGGCGCCGAGCGCAGCGAAGGCCGGAGGTGACGGCGGGGCGTCGGGAGGAGGCTGGGCCGGGCGGGGGCGCAGCTCCGGCCGTGGGCGCTAATGGCGACGGGCGCGGCGGGACCGGGGGCTGGCCCTCGGGCTGGCTCTGTAACCGGGTTCGAGTCCGGGCATCGCCCCAGTAGCCTCGGCGTTCTCGTCCCTGGGCCTCTGTGCCCTGGTTTTTTAGTGGACGAGATAATGCCCGCCCGGGAGGCCTGGCCCTGCAGGCCTGTCTTGGTGCTGCTGCCTTGCTTCCCTCCCTTTAACCCCGGCGCTCGGGATACCTGCCAGTCACTGGCAGGGCCCGGAGACGAGGCTGGGCTCGTTGGTTTACATGTTGGTCCGGTCCCTCACTACAGTCGTGACCTTGGATAAGTTCTTTGTCCGAGCCGCAGTTTTCTCCTCTTAAGTCAGGGGTGATAGTAATAACATTAGCACTTACCCTCTTGTAGGCTTATTCCACCCCAGGCGTCCTCCTTGTAAAGATGAAGCAACTGAGGCACGGTGGCATTAAATCTTGCCCCAGGCCACACGTTTTAGTGTGGTGCCTGGCACTCGCTAGGGCCCAGCGTGCTGTAGATCTGGACCAGCCCTAACTGGGTTCCCTCCCGACAGGATGGAGCCGGGTGAGGAGCTGGAGGAGGAGGACTCCCCAGGTGGCAGAGAGGATGGCTTCACTGCTGAGCACCTGGCTGCAGAGGCCATGGCCGCTGACATGGACCCCTGGCTGGTGTTTGATGCCCGCACCACGCCTGCTACAGAGCTGGATGCCTGGTTGGCCAGGTACCCACCGTCTCAAGTTACCCGCTATGGGGACCCCAGCTCGCCCAACTCCGAGCCTGTGGGCTGGATTGCAGCATACGGGCAGGGCTATGTCCCCAACTCGGGCGATGTGCAGGGCCTGCAGGCGGCCTGGGAGGCTCTGCAGACCAGCGGGCGGCCTGTCACGCCGGGCTCCCTGCGCCAGCTGGCCATCACCCACCAGGTGCTCTCGGGCAAGTGGCTGATGCACCTCGCTCCTGGCTTCAAGCTGGACCACGCCTGGGCTGGCATTGCACGGGCCGTGGTTGAGGGCCGGCTTCAGGTGGCCAAGGTGAGCCCACGGGCCAAGGAAGGTGGGCGCCAGGTCATCTGCGTTTACACAGATGACTTCACGGACCGCTTGGATGTACTGGAGGCAGATGCGGCCATCCGCGCAGCAGGCATTAAGTGCCTGCTCACCTACAAGCCTGACGTCTACACCTACCTGGGCATCTACCGGGCCAACCGCTGGCACCTCTGCCCCACACTGTATGAGAGCCGTTTCCAGCTCGGGGGCAGTGCCCGCGGCTCCCGTGTGCTGGACCGTGCCAACAATGTGGAACTAACCTAGTGGAGTTCCTGGGGAGACCACCCTCTGCACCTCCTGCTAGGGATGGATCCTCTGGTCTTCCTCCTCCTTGCCCCAAGGAGGCCGAGCCCCCCCAGCTGTAAGGACAAGGCCACTCGGGAACTGCCTGCATCTTTGATTCCCCTTGAATCTCTGCCCTCTGTTCAGGGCTGACTCAAATCCCTGCCAGCTGGAGGCTCTGGCTCCCTGATGGCTGAACCCTCAGCCTCTCTCTTCATTGCTGCTCCCCTCTGCCAGCAAGGACCACAGGCTGGGTGCCGATACCCAGGGGGAGCGCCTTCCTGGCCACCCCCGCCCCTCCTGCTGCACCCCCCCCTTTCCTTCCTCCCTCACAAGAGAGAGAACTTAGTTCTTCCAGCCCCTCTCCTTGGAGCCTTCACAGTCCAGGGGGCAGAGGCCCCGCAGGCCTGAGCATGCCATTTGGGCGGGGGGCGGGGGCTGCACTGTGCCCACTCAGCCCCCAGCAGAGAGAGGATGCCAGGGCCATGGACATGGGGCCTGCCCCTCCCTGCCACCTCAGAACCTGCACCGCCTTCCTCCCTTCCCTCGCTCCCTTGTCATGCGCCTGCTCCTGGCATTCCAATAAAGCCCAGTTTGGGTCTGTGTCTTGAGTGTTTTTTAAAATACCATGTTGGTTGCTTTGGTCGCTGGGGAGAGACAGGCCAGGAGAGACTGCCTCTCTTCCCGGGCTGGGTCTCTGTCACTGCCCCCAGTAAGAAGTTACATCTCAGTGCCAAGGCCAGGAGCTTCTTGGAGCCTCTGCAAAGCCACCTCCACTTCCCTCCATCCCAGGAATTAGAATCAGCTTATAAGTAATTTCCCATGAGCCTGCTCGGAAAGGCACCCACTTGGCCCTGGCGGTTCTAGGCCAGGCATGTGGTCTGGATGGGCTGGATTCCAGCAGCCTACCATGGGCGTCCTTGTGCGGTGAGCAGCCTGCATGCCCCCAAGTGGCCCTGGAAGCCACCCCCACCTCCCGTTATCCTCACCTCCCCGCCACCTGGCCGCGCGCGGCACCGTGCAGTCGGCAGAGCCAGAGCACTGCCACAGACGCCCATTCTCGCAGCCAGCAGCGTGGGGATGGCCATTCTCTGGTCAGGGGGTTCTCTCGGGGTCATTCGGTGAGTCAGGCAGAGCCAGCATTTGTACCCGGGTCCTCAGCATGGTCCCAGGCCTTGCCCTCAGTGGCCTTCACTGCCCACGGCCTGTTCACTCAGGGTCTTGCTGAGCCACTCTGCTGAGGCTGCTGCAGCCTCTGGGTGACTCGGCACCCCAGCCCTGGCCTGGGTGTCTGGCAGGGAGCCCCTTGGGACGCTGCTCGCGTGCCGCGCATGAGCTGACTAAGCCTCCAGCTGCCTCACTGAATTGGAATTTGGAGCAGGAGAGCGGAGATGCCGCTGGGCTGACTGGGTGGAAGTGGGTGAGTCATGGGGTGCTGGCTCGGCCCCCTCCCCACTCCCAGCACTCCCCAGACTTCCTTAGGGCTGAGTCCCCCTCAGCCCAGCCCTGGGAAGTCCCTACAACTGACTGGTCTCAGAACTGGAGCCTGTGCCCAGCCACCTCAGGCCATCAACACTTTGCTCTCGATCAAAGTGGGCCAAGGCTTGGGGGGCACTCTGGGGCGGCCCTCATGGTGCCCCAAAGATGCCCAAATGGTGTCCACACTGCCTGGTTCTCAATAACTAAGCACTTCACACGTCCGTCTCCGTGGCTCATTCCTCCCTCTCAAACCATCACAACCTGCCTCCTCTTCCCCCTCCTCCCTCCTCCTCTCCCCCCAACCCAGCTCTGGGTCCCTCTCCTCAAAGCCCTTCTGTAGCCCCCCACAGCGCCATACAGTCTACTCCTGAGCCAGCCCGACCTGGGCCCCTCCCCCACACCAGCTGTCCCAGCTTCCCTCTGGCACCCCTTTCTGCCCATGTTCACCCCACTGGCACCCACTCTGCCCTTCTTTTACCCCCTGGGCTGCAGCCCTGAGCCTCAGCCTGTTCTGCTCCAACACCTGCCTGGCCACAAGGCTCAGGGGTTACCTTGGTTGACATCCATCCGCTGGCCCCTGAACCACAGGCCGGACTGCACTCGGTGGTGGCGGGCTCAGCCTCGGTCTCAGCGCCGTCCCCAGAGCCCAGATGGAAGAACAAGCCAGCGATTCAAACCCAGCCCACGCCTGTCCCTCCAGCGCGTCTCCCCTCTGGTCCCTGCCTCTGGTTCCAGAGCCCTGAGCGGCCCGGGGTTTTCCTGCACCGGGCTGGCCTTTCTCCCTTTCGTGCTTCGCTGGAGAGAAGCAGGGCCCGGAGAGACTGCTGTCCTCAGCCTGGCGGGCCTGGCCCTCACCTGCGGTCCCGGCTGCCTCCGTGTCTCACCCACCTGCTCAGGTTTCATCCTCTGAGGTTCTGCTGCCCCAACCGTCTGCACCGCAGCTCCCACGGCACTGCCACACCATGGCCTCAAGGACAGCAGCTGGGCTTCATCCCCAGGGGGTTCTCAGCGCCCAGGATAGGACCTGACCTAGTGCCGGGTAAGTCACGTTCTGTCTCTGGGCCTCAGTTTCCTCATTCTTTCCCTAATGAGTCAGGCATGGTGTTGAGTGTTTACCTGCATTATCTCGTCTAAACCTCACCTTACTGTTATTCCTGTGATTTTAGAGACGAGGAAAGGAGACCCAGAGAAATCAGTCAGTGGTTCATGTTTACAAAACACACGCGCGCCAAGAGAGGAACCCAGGCCTTCCAGCTCCAGCCCACCCGGGACAGGTTGAGGCCCCCTCCGGGAAGGTTCTGGTGTGAAAGGGCTGCAAGGACGAAGGGGCTGCAGGACTTGAGATCCAACTTGAGCACACAGGTTGGGGCCTCAGAACCACCTGGGAGAGAAGAGGGCCAGGACTAAGATTCCCATTTTAAAGATGAAGAAACTGAGACTCAGAGTTCAGTAACTAGCTGACCCAAACCAGAGGGAGCTCCCTGGTCTGTGGGCACACTACTCTGCCAGGTCAAGCGCTCCCCGAGACCCACCCCCTCGGGCCGGCAGGGAGTGTGCCCCGTGGGGCTGGCCTGTTCCCACACGGGAGTTAGGGAGCAGCCCTGGGCCAGGATGGGCTGGGTCACTTTGACAGGCCTCTGTACTCTGCTCCCTTTGATGAAGCCACTGGAAGGATGAATGAGCACAGGGCAAAGAAGCCCCACTCCACCGATGGTGCTGACACATGCGCTGAGCCCCAGCCCCAGGAAGGACAGGAGCGCGGGGCTGCCGGGAGTGGGGAGAATCTCTGTGCCATCCTCGGTCCGGCTGGGACCAGGAGCTGGAGCAGGGAGGACAGGAAACACTTGAGTTAGGAGAAAACTTCAGCAGCCCTTTGGCAGGCTTGGGGGATTTTCCCAGCAGGGCAATTGTGCCCCAGTCCCGCCCTCTGGGAGGGGCCCTGGCAGGGACCAGGCTTGGGTCACACAGCTGATTCATCCAGGGAGGGAAACTCCCCGCTTTTCTGATGCACCCCCCCCCAAATGCTGAGAGGTAACCTGAGGGCACCCAACCCAGAAATCCACCAAACCATCTTTCCTTGATTACTGGCTTCCCAGGGTGAGGTGGGGGTGGGTGCATACAGACCCCCAGACCAGACAGAGTCAGATGTGGGGGGACAGTAGGGGCAGTTTCCTGGGGAATAAAACCAGAGACTGGAGCCAAAGTAAAGTCCAGACAAGGGGCATCTCTGGCTTCCTCCCCTCACCCAGTTTTTACATGAAAAAATGGAGGCTCAGATTGTAAGAACAGGGGTACTCACACCTGCTCCGCACTGGGCATTCCAGCCGGCCACCTTGTGGGGGGCATGAGGGGTTGGTGGTGGTGGTGACCTACCAGGTCTCCCAGGGGACGAGCAGATAGTCGGGGCCGCTGCATCTGTTGATTCCCTGTTCACACGCCTGTGATCAAGTCTAGTTTATAAATGGGCACTGTGAGAAATTAACAACAAATGAAATGTAACAATGGGGCCTCCCCGGTGGCGCTGAGGTTAAGCGCTGCACTGTGGAGCTGTCCGCAGCAGGGACGCCAGTTCAACACCCGGCTGGGGAGATTCCCACATGGCGCAGCAGACCTCTCCTGCCTCGCCCGCTGCTCCCCTCAGCAGTGTATTTCCATCGATCTGTCTGTTCTGCTCCCCACTCTGTCTCTGGTGAACCCTCTTGCCACCCCATGCCTCTGGCCTGTACCCCAGCTTGTACGCATAAATAAATAAATGTTTAAAAAAAAAAAGAAATGTAACAATGGCAACATACTATAATAAAGCCAGGTGAAGGCGGGCTTCCTTTCTCACTCTCAGAGCATCTTATTGCGTGAAATATTCCAGACCAAGGTGGATCCTGGGGAACTGAAGCGCAGGGGGACCCTCGATAAAGGAGGGTTTGTGCGAGCTGCTCCGCTGGGCCCGCACAGCGCTCAGCTCCGGAAGGAGGAGGGAGCTGCAGGGCAGAGGGTAAGCACCCGGCCACAGCGCGGCCAGATGTCTGGTCTGGAGGACACCCTGGAGGGCGCCCTGTCCCTGAGGGGCTCTGGCCCCGGAGGCAAAGGCCTCCTTGGGGTGAAGTCTAGACAGCATTGGTGGCAGGAATCTTTCACCCTCAAGTGCCACTTCTACTGGGGGGGGGACCCTGGAAGACACACTGGTCCCCTCTGGGCCCAGCTCCTCCTCCTCCCCAGGACAAAGGGACAAGCTATCTCCTGCACAGGACTCACCTAGCCCCCAGGGCCAGGAGAGGGCAGCGGAGCCTTCCTGCCAAGACCTCCCTCTGGAGGGCCTGGACTCCATGCCAGACCCCAATCCTTTCCCCAGTCAGAGCTCCGTTTCCTGTCTGCTGAACCCCCTTGAAATGCGCACGGGGACATGTGGAGTGTCCTGCTCCTGCCCTCGGGAGCCCCGCCAGCCCTGGGCGGAAGCCCTCAGGTGTCGGAGGGCAGCTCCGTGGGGTGTGGCCGGGGGCCCCACGCTGGCAAGCTCAGTCCCATCTGGCTCCCACTCACAGTCTGTGTGACTCACCCCTCGCCCCCCCCCATGACTCAGTTTACACTGGTGCCTGGAGGTCCTCCCAGGGAGGGTGGGGCAATTTATTGGCCCAGCCCAGGCCCACCAGCCTTTCATGCCAGGCCCAGCATTTCCTCCCCACTCTGTCTCTGGTGAACCCTCTCGCCGCCCCACACCTCTGGTCTGTACCCCAGCTTGTATAAATAAATAAATAAACCTTTGAAAAAAAAAAGAAATGCAGTGTAAAAATATAAGGCAAAGTAAAAGATAAAAATCATATTTTAAATCATCTATGCACACACACAATTATTATATTTACATCAGGTTAAAAAAAACCCATCATACCCTGCAAATGCTATGGGATGGTATTGCTTGAAGGCTTTAAACTTAAGGGAGGGAATCATGAACGTCCTCCTGAGGAAGAGGGTGGGGAAACTGAGGCCTGGAGGATGAGAGTCAGTTTGCCAGGTGAGGACCTGGAGGGCCTCCCCCAAGCTCCCCATTCAATGTGCAAACTAAAAGAACACAGGTGGGCCTCCCTGGCGGCGCAATGGGTTAGCCTAGTGCTATGGAGGTGTCGGGGGCTGATGCCCCGCCAGGGAGATTCCCACAGGGCGCAGCAGACCTCTCCTGCCTTGCCTGCTACGCCCCTCAGCAGTGTACTTCAGTCAATCTGCCTGTTCTGCTCCCCACTCTGTCTCTGGTGAACCCTCTCACCACCCCACACCTCTGGCCTGCACCCCAGCTTGTATGCAAAAATAAAATAAATCTTTAAAAAGAAAAAAAGCTTTAAAAGAACACAGGTGTGAGCGTCCCTACCCACCCCCCACCCACCCAGGTCTCAGGTTCTCCTATGGCGCAATCCAGCGTGAGGATTTTAAAAATCCCTCAAGCTGCTGGGTGGGAAATGGAGAGGTAGGAGCTGAGCTGGAGGCTTCGGAGAGCATCCAGAAGAGAGGATGGGGCCAGGACCAGGGCAAGAAAATTTAATTGAAGTCAACTAAAATGTCACCTGCAAATGTGGGGCAACCAGAACTCTTACCAATGCTGGGGGAAGGTAAAACAGAAGAACTTTGGAAAACTGTTGGAGGGAGTCAAATCTAAGCTTCCAGGTACCCAGTGCCCCACCAAGCCCCAGGCACACATCCAAGCAACAGGAGTGGCTTAGTCACCAAAGAACAGACCAGGAGCACTCACAGCAAGCCTTCTTTTTCCTGACAGCCCCAAATGCCACGAACCCACACTAGCATCAGCAGGAGACTGGAGAGGGTAACTGGAATATTCCTGCACTGGAGATTTTTATGCTGCCAAGACCACGCCACTGTTTCATGAACAGCGCAGGCAAATCCCTCAGACGTGTTAAGGTTTCATCTGTATGAACTCCAAGACCGGGCAAGGGTGAAGCTATGGCAGCAGAAGCCCAGACAGTGGCTTCGTGCCTGGAAGGGGCACAAGGAAACTCTAACCTCAAACCTGGCAAGAATTCTTAGCTTTGACTTTGGAAGCATGACCAACAAAAGAAGAATAGATAACTGGGCTTGATAACAATTTTCAAAACCTTTGTGCATGACAGGACATCATGAGTATGAGAAAAGACAGCCTACAGGATGGGAGAAAAACATTTGCAAAGCATGGCCTCCCTGGTGGCGTGGAGGTTGAAGTCTCAGCGCTAACAAGCTCTATCGCCTCCACTGTGGCCTGAGTTGGATCCCCCGCCAGGGAGCTGACCCAGTTGGCGCAGCAGACCTCTCCCAACTCCCCGCTGCCCCCCTCAGCCGTGGATTTCGGTGGATCCACCTGTTCTGTTTCCCACTCTATCTCTGGTGAATCCTCTCGCTCCCTGCACCTCTGGCATGCACCCCAGTTCTTGTATGCATAAGTAAATAAAAATAAATCCTTACCAAAAAAATCTGCAAATTATGTGTCTGATTGGGGGTAGTAGCCAGAACTTAGAGAACTCCTATCACTCAACAACAACGCAACAGAAAACAGTACAGTTAATAACAGGCACGGGACTTCAGTAGACATAAACAAAAAGTGTTCACCTAAACGTGGCCAACGAGCACGTGAAAGGATGTTCCTTGATTACTAAGGATAATACTGACTATTAAGGAAATGCAAATCAAACGCCATCAGATACCATTCTGCACCCTTGAGGATGTCTTTCATTTCAAAATGGAAAATATTAAGTATGGGCAAGGAGGTGGAGAAATGAAGCCCTATGACCCCGCAGGTAGGGACGGAAGACAGTACCAGCCTTTGGGAATCAGTTTGGTGGTTCCTCACGAAAATTTTTAAAAAAGTATAAAAAAATGGGGGCCTCCCTGGTGGCACAAGGGGCTAAGTCTCAGCACGATGAAGCTATCGGCAGCCACTGCAGCACGAGTTTGATCCTCAGCCAAGGAGCTGACCCACAGGGCACAGCAGACCTCTCCCATCTCCCCCGCTGCCCCCCTCAGCAGTGTATTTCAGTGGATCTGCCTGTTCTGCTCCCCACTGTCTCTGGTGAATCCTCTCGCCCTCTCCCACACTTCTGGCCTATGCCCCAGCTCTTTATGCATAAATAAATAAATCTGTTTTAAAAAGAGTATTAAAAACGAAGCATTGATACACACGTGTTACATCATGACTAAGTGAAAAGAAGCCAGACATGGAGGGTCACAGAGCAAAAGGGCCTGATAACATGATATGGGCTGCACAGTTAAATCTCCATGGGGGGGGCCTTCGGGGGGGGGGTGCCTCCCCGGTGGCGCTTACGGGCGCTGCACTGTGGAGCTGTTGGCAGCGGCAACGTGAGTTCGACGCCCGGCCAGGGAGAATCCCACATGGTGTGGCAGACCTCTCCTGCCTTGCCCGCTGCTCCCCTCAGCAGTATATTTCCGATCTGCCTGTTCTGCTCCCCCCTCTGTCTCTGGTGAACCCTCTCGCCACCCCACGCCTCTGGCCTATACCCCAACTTGTATGTATAAATAAATCTTTTAAAAAATAAATTAAATAAATAAATAAATAAATCTCAGGGGGCAGAAAGCTGCTGGTGGCTATTGGAGGA
>PVIJ01009715.1:0-40625 GCA_004024925.1 Scalopus aquaticus
AAGGCTTATATTGAAACTCCATATAGTGTAGAAAGAAAATAGTTGGAAACCCTAATTCTACAATCATTTTGCTAGTTTCTGTACCAACTTCCTTGTTTTGTAGCCTGTGATCCTGTGCACACTGTTTTACTTCTCTATACTGCCTTTATCTAATTTTTGAAAGATAACCTTACTATCTCAAATGTTAGATAAGATGATGGCATTTTACCATTGACTCATAGTGCCTTACTCATACTAAATGTTAAGTGGCTACACAAAGAATCTGCATAATGTTGAACAGAGGATGGAAAGGCAATCATACTATTTCATAGCTTGATAGTATTATCAAAACTCAACTGGTCCAGACTCCCAGAGGAGACTCTCATTTTGATCTTACAAGATCAAATAGCAGCTGCTGGTTCTGACTTAGATGATGTCTGCCTTCCTAAGGCAAGACATTTCATGAGTACTATTTCCTGGGATTTTGCCTAGATAACTCTACCATTTAGGAAAATTTCCCGTTGAATGAGCAAATAAACTCCACTCCCTAAATTGTTTTTGTAGCTAGAAACAGAACCTTTTGTTCAGCATTGCTTTTATATATTACCATATAGCCTTGCCCATCCTGAAGCTTTTCTTTATTTTGAAATCAAACCAGTCTAGTCTTCCTCACACACTCCAAAACACTTTGTATCCGTTTACTTTTTTGTGTCAAAACCATCTTCAAACACAACATGCTTTAATGGACACAGAATTGTGTTGTTAAGTCAGAAACACAGTGTAAGCACCTTTTGTTCTCTGCCTCAGGCTCTTTGATGATTGTAGCCTGCATCTACTTACTTCTTCTGCTCCTTTGGTTTTATTTTGTTAGTTTCTTCTGTGCCACAGCCTGCATTGGTGCCTATTAAGCTGAAAAACCTGAGATCTATTTTAGAAAATTGCATGTGTGCATATTTGTGATCATCCAAATATAACGCTGCATCCTACTTCTGTAAGGGTTCCAGTTAGTCATTGGAAAGTTTGCATAAGTGGGCCTCCCTGGTGGCACAGAGGTTAAGTCTCAGCACTATAAAGCTATCCAGAGCTACTGTAGCAGGAGTTCGATCCCTGGCCAGGGAGCTTCCCACATGGTGCAGCAGACCTCTCCTGTCTCCCGCTGCTCCCCTCAGCAGTGTATTTCAGTGGATCTGCCTGTTCTGCTCCCCACTCTGTCTCTGGGGAATCCTCTCACCCCCTCCCACCCTACGCCTCTGGCCTATACCCCTGTTCTTGTATGCATAAATAAATAAATCTCTTAAAGAAAAAAAGAAAAGTTTTGCATCAGCCAATCCCTAACAGAGCTTTGGTTCTGTGCCTCCTCTTGGGCCTCTGTCTCTTCCTCCTCCTCTTCCTCTAAAATTTATTGAGAGTGAAATACTTAGCAGTCTGAATAATTACGCACCTTTTCTTATTTAGTCCTTACAACCAATGAACATGGTAGTTACATTTTCCATTTTGCAAAAATGCTGATAGAGCATCACTTTACCCGTTTGTTTGAAATTAAATTTCAAGCACTTTACCCAGGTGGTAAGTTCTGGATCAGCAACTTTCAGGCACAGCTTCCATAGAGTTATGCCTCTAATTTATTGCACCTTTTTTAACCTATAACTTTCTACTATGTTCATAATGATTTTATGAATGGCTATCAAGTGTCTTAATGACCCTTTAATATACTACCTTCGGGGTTAAATTACTGAAACTACTCATCTCTGAACCCCAACAAAAATCACTACAACACAACAAAAACAAAGCAGAGGAAAAAATGTTGAAACGCAAAACTCTGTATTACTGTAAAGTGACACTGGGCGAGATCATAAACAAGTTATAAAGGTGAAATAGAAAGGGCATAGCTTGACAAACTGTGCCCAGCTCTGTCACTTGAAGTAAGCTGCTTAGTATTTCTTTTTTTTTTTTAAGATTTATTTATACATACAAGCTGGGGAATAGGCCAGAGGCGTGGGGCGGCGAGAGGGTTCACCAGAGACAGAGTGGGGAGCATAACAGGCAGATCAGAAATACACTGTTGAGGGGAGCAGTGGGCGAGGCAGGAGAGGTCTGCCACACCATGTGGGATTCTCCCTGGCTGGGCGTCGAACTTGCATCGCGTACTGCCGACAGCTCCACAGTGCGGCACTCAACCGCTGCCCCACCAGGGAGGCCCTGCTTGGCATTTCTGAGATTCTTTTCTTGATAAGAAAATGATAATTTATCCTAACAGCTGCATAACTCCGAACAATTGAGTACTTGGATTGGCATTATTGAAGTAAACTATAAAGTAAACTATAATAAATGCGGCAATAGTAGATTGTATGATAGTGCTAGGAAGGTAGTGATAAGTGTAGGTTAGTCTATGAGATGGTAAAAAGTCCCGAAAGTTCAGTGGTTGACATTACACAGTTCTATTGTCTAAAACTGCTGTCCAGTGCTAATTGGCAGGATGTTTTATTGTAACCACTGAACAACCCAGGGTAACAAAGACTCTTCCTGCAGGCTCACCTAATTGCTGAGACAGAAGAAAGGTAAACTATGCCCTATCACAGGATGAATTTTAAGCTCTCTATAGGGAAGAAATGCATTACAGTGATTTTTTTTTAAGATTTATTTATTCATGCATACAAGCTGGGGTGTAGGCCAGAGGTGTGGGGTGATGAGAGGATTCACCAGAGACAGAGCAGGGAGCTCAACAGGCAAATCGACTGAAGTACACTGCTGAGGGGAGGCAGTAGAGGTCTGCTGTGCCATGTGGGAAGCGCCCTGGCCGGGTATTGAACTTGTGCTGCAGTGGCTCTGGATAGCTTCATAGTGCTGCACTTAACCCATTGCACCACCAGAGAGGCCCCACATTACAGTGAACTTTAAGTTGTTTACATAAGGGCACTATCCCCCTTTCATTTCATAGTTAGGGAATTACTTGAAAGTAAATGAATCTCTGTCCCTCATGTTTTAATTTCAGGGTAGACAGCTCCAAACCCCATCAATTTCTTATTTTCACATACAGTCACAATTCTTTCCCCCAACACCCTCCATATTCCCATCCAAATATGTGAAAACACACTTCAGACATAGTTCCATGCAGCTGCTCCTGTAGCCATCTGTTTTATTGTCAGTCCTGTTCAATTTTATGTAATTTCTGAGAATTCTGTCATTCTTGTGTGAAGTTCCTCTTCTTTTATACTTTGCTACTCCAAGATCTGAGGATTTTTAAATGAGTATACATCAAAATTGATGCTGCACTTATGTTTGTTTTCACTAGAAAACTAATGACCATGAAGAGCTTAGATTGACATAGCAAATAAGTGATGTCTAGAAAGTAATGTCTGTTACCTGAGGACAGCTTCTGTAACAACGTTTAGTCGTATAAGCATTATCAATATTAACAGAATAGTCTTCATGTGAGCTCAGATACTCATATAGGTAGCCTGCCAATGGCATGCAGAATATAAAGAACTCAGTTGTCAGTAGAAAGACATACTGCAAAAAGTTTTTTTTTTTTTCCCCTTAACTTGAAACTTGGTTCCACCATTCAAGAATGAAGGACAGGAAACTGGACAGAAAAAGGCACGCTAAAGCCACCGCTGACATACACTCCAGAATCAGTGTCAAAGTCATTTCATTCAGAAGTGTGAGACGTGGAGACTGGATTTCAAACACTATGCTTCTCAGTGGGCCATTCCTTCTATCCCGAATCTGTGTTTTCCTTGTGTCCCAAAGTGATCAGAGATACAACTGTTGTTCACTGGTTTCCATATTCTGCTATTTATGGTCCAGAGAACAAAGACATTTCAGATGACTAAAAAGTTTTAGGGTTTACCCATCTTCACCTCATCACTTTGTAGAAGTGGAAACATGTTTGAAAAAGAGACAGATGCAGCTTCTTGTCACTAACAGAAGTATCATAATCGCTTCCTCCTACTGAACATGGACAGCATGTAAAATGAAGGCTGTTCGAGAGCTTCAGTGAGGTGACAGGTTTGCTCTCCAAGCTCTTGTGAAAGGAAAACATCAAAGGAAATGTGTGTTCTCTCTGCCTCCAACCTCTCACCCTTGGCATTTGCTGGCGCTCTGACTTTATTTAGGAGATCTCAGCCCATTGCTGTCATGGAATTAAGAGACAACAAAGGACATTTTAGGGAGACGTCACTCTTTTGCAGATTTATTACTAATTTTTTGCTTGACCCTGTATAAATATATCTCTCTTCTGTTCATCTGACAAAGGAGAAGGTGCTGAAGGAAATCTTTTTTTTTTTTTAAACGTTGAAACACAAACATTTTAGGATTCTGTTAAAATGAGAGGAACAACTTTTCAGAAAAAGTACATCACTGGGGTCTTGTATATCAACTTAGTTGTCAAATTTAATAGTGTAATTCCCTCAGAGGGCACTTGGCCTCTGACAGACGGTAAATGGTATGTTGCTGGAAGTTGTGTAACTCCAAACAATCCACATCATTCAAATGCCTGGAACCGAACCTGGCATGTTCAATTAAAGAACGGAGCAGCAAAATGATAGCATTGTAGTCACTATTTCCGGGTGGCTAGGTTGGCGTGGAGGAAATTGTATAGTTAAATATACATGATAGCACTGTGCAGTCAACATAGACACTAAATTTATTTTTATTTTTTTGTTATTCATACCTTTTACATTATTGTGTATTTCCTGTAGGTTACCCACCACCAATTCACCTGTGAACCATCATCATAGTCCCTTGTGCTCTTTTCTACCCCGTTTTGAGCCCTTATCCTCCCCCTCCCTCACTGAATCTCTCTCTCTTATTTGGTCCCCCCCATATTCCTGCAATAAGTGAAACTATTCTATAGTATTCTTTCTGGCTTATTTTGCTGAGCATGATCCCTTCTAGCTCCATTCATATTGCTGCGAATTGCATGTGTTTATCTTTTTTGAATGCTGAATAGTATTCCATTGTGTGTATGTACCACATCTTCTTGATCCAATCATCTATTTTTGGGCATTTGGGTTGTTTCCATATCTTAGCTATTGTAAACAGTGCTGCAGTAAACATAAAGGTGCATGTATCTTTTTGGATTAATGTTTTTGTGTCCTTTGGGTAGATTACCAGAAATGGTATTACTGGGTCTATGGAAGATCCATTTTTAGCAGTTTGAGGAACCGCCATACGGCTTTCCACAGTGGTTGGACCAGTTATTAACTTGGAGATTAGGACATGGGCAGCTTTAAGTCATTTTTATTTTTGATTAGCACATCAAACACTTCCTTATATCTTAGTTCTTTAGAATTTTCTTTTCTCTATTAAAGCCTAATTTTAACCCTACCTTCTCTGTAAAGTCTGGTCCATTTTTGCTGAAAATATCTCACTTTTTTGAGATCTCTCGTACAGCCTAATTGGTCCTTCATTGGGTTCTTCTTTCCTCCACACTTTATTGATACTGTCTATGTAAACACATTTTTATTTTTAGGGCTGTATTAAATACTGCATTCACATTTTCTTTCCCTGAGGATCCAACAGTATCACTCTTCTTAAAAAATAAAATAAACTTCAAAAAGAGAAAAGACAATATTCCCAGTTAGAGAAATGGCTTCCATTGGGTGAGTTGATAGGTTTGTCTTTGCTTGTTCTTTCTGGTTCTCACTGTCAAGCCCCCTACACCCCTCATCCATCATCTTCCCTCATCACAGGCACTTCTTCGTGTGTCTGTGTAATGTCTGTGGGAACTCTTGTTTGTTTTGCCATAGATGAACACTGCCTACCTGGTTTATTGGTGGAAGGTGAATTCAACACATCTCAGTTCCATAGTCCATAAAAGATGCTTCCACAAGTGCTTTCTGAGTGTCTCCTACTCTGCCCAAGGATGTTTGTGAAGTGAGGAATTGGAAATATTTGTTGTCTTAAATAATTCCCCAAATCTTACCTCCCTACAGGTAGAAGTATAACTTAGAGATTCTTAAAGCGTTATTGCTGTAGGTTTTTCTAGTTTTTTGGCTTTGTTCTTTATGAAAAACTCTGGCTTCTGCATGAGTATTTTGTATTCCCTCCACAATCAGCATCACGACTGACTTTCCAATTAAAGTAAAAGAAACAGGAGCAGAGGGATCAGGAGGGGTGAATCTGAGGTCTCCCTTTATGGGGTGTAAAGGAAATAGCTAATTCCCTAATGCTCCCAGAACTCATGTTCTCTGGGAAGTTCTTATCTCTCTGTTACCTGCCACTTCGTCTTTGCCAGTGTTTAATATCTGACACTTTACCCAGGACTGTGATGACACCAGTTCCTTCCAGAGCTTGTTAACACACAAACATTTTAAGATTTTTTTTTAAGATTTATTTATTTTTGCATACAAAATATGGCCTGTGGTGCAGGCCAGAGGTGTGGGGTGGTGAGAGGGTTCACCAGAGACATTGGGGAACAGAACAGGCAGATGGACGGAAATACACTGCTGAGGGGAGCAGTGGGCAAGGCAGGAGAGGTCTGCTATGCCATGTGGGAATCTCCCAGGCCAGGCATCGAACTTGCACTACCAGCGCCATGGTGCTGCACTTAATCCGTTGCGCCACCAGAGCAGCCCAACACAAACATTTTAAACCGCTGATTTAAAAGTCCATCTGTTCTTCCCAACATCACTTAACAACTCCTGGATCTTTCTGGCCATTAATATCACAGTAATTCATTTGCAGCAACTTTTTTTATAGGATAAAATGAAATCCAATATACACCAGCATGAGCAAGATCAGAGCAGCAGACAACTACAGAGCTTTTTTATCTGTGAGTCTCTCCTTTAAACCAACCTGGGCAGTTCATACACAGGTAGCATTCATGATAGAGCTGAGGTCATAGCTCTCTTGGGCTGCTGTGAATTTTAGAGAAATTAAAGGAAATGTGCATACATATTCATGTCTTTGATATTAGACAGATGGATGAACCACATGTCCATTTTGAAATTTTCCATTTCAATTGTCAGTCCTTCCTAATGCTAGCAAAATTCCCTCTAACAGAGAGAGCCCTCTCTTTTCACAGTTTTGCCCAACCTTCTCATTAACTGAAATTTCCCATATATCTATGTAATTGTAGTTGGTCCATAAAAAACATGTGTATTCAGGCTATTGGAGATACTTTATAAGGACCACCTTATAAATTTCTTACATGTAACATTCATTGGGCTTGGAAGAAATATTTCCATCTTTTCTATGGGTCCATGCTGTATCAGTGGGTCTGAATTCCTTGTGTCATTTGATGTTAATTAAGTACATATCTGCACAACAAAAACTTCTTTTTAATCTATGACTTCTCCCCATGTCCCTTACAATGTAGCATGACCGATCACTGCAGCTTATCTTTCTTGTCCTACAGCAGTGACTTTCTGCTGATGCTGAAGCAAATGCCTGCTGGTGCATAGTAGAAAAAGCTCCCGCAATCAGATAGACATTGCCTATGATTATGGCACTGTCTTGTCAGTCATCACATAACATCACTGTCCATGGGTTTCTATGAAGATAGCCTTAGGGTAAACACTGCATGGAAGACAGATTCTTTGTTCTTTAAGGATAGCACATATGGAGCTGTCCTTTCAGAACCCTTTTCAAGGAGAAGCAGTCTCCAGATGTTAGCAGCTAAAGAGCCTGCCTCCTCTTTTGAGCAGAAGGACTGTCCTCCTTGAGTGACCCTTAGCCAATGACAGAGCAAGGTGGTGATACAAGGGCCTGAAGATTTCTACCTCAAACAGGACTTCTGTAATGTTCAATCTTTGTCTGGATATCACTTTTGGGTTTGAAAGGAATTTGACATAAAGTTTCATCATGATTTCTATTACAGTAAGGGCTTTCAACTCAGGTAATAAATAGCTTTTACAGGCCAAAAAATCATTTAAAGAAACTACTATCCTTATGTCTTTATCTCTGGAATGATACACACTTTTATAAAAAAAAATAAGTGTACAAGGCTGGAAACAATGGAAAATGCCACTAGTTTTTTGTTTTAGTCAAACAGTCCTTTATAAAATTGAAGAACTGTATACATTTGAGATTTTGCATTTTGTTTTCTGTTACTGTTTTCTGTTACTTTTATTAAATATTATCTGTTTCTTTTGCCCGGTGTTTAAACACTCACCTGAAGATGTAAGTGGATTAAATACATATTAGCTTCATTTGAAATTGTCAGGTGTTCCCAAAGTAATACATTTCATAAAAGGTTCACACTAGTATTTTATTTTTAAGTGGCATAATTTTTGTGGAGATCTGGAATTTGAGAAGCTCTGTGATTCACTCTCAATGACAAGATCCTAGCATGGCATCTAAGATTCCCATCTCTTAGGTATATAGGTGCTTCTTCCTACCTGGACTGTAAAGAGAATGGATTTGACTCCATTATTAGACTACTTGATGTGGCACCAATGACCTTAAATTAGGAAAGTAGTCCAGGTGGACTTGGCCCAATTATGTGAGACCTTTAAAAGTAGAGAAATTTGTTCATCTTGGGACAGAGAGAAAGTCATAGATTTGAAACAAGGGAAGGATTAAAAGTGCCATTGCTTGTTTGATGGTGAGGCTCAGGTAATAAGAAATTCAGACAGCTTTTGGGAGCTGAGATTCCCATTTCTTAGGTTTTGATGCTGCTTAATAATACCTGGGCTGTAAAGAGGATAAGTTTTACTCCCATCATTAGATTACTTTATGTGGCACAGATAACCATTATCAAAGAAAGAGACCTCAATCATGTACCTTCTCATACCTTCCCTACAGAAGTCTGCTGTTTTACAACCCTAAGTTTGTGGTCACTTGTTACACAACAATAGAAATTGATCAATTATGTTCTTTCATGTTTTAGGAATAATGCAATTAGAAAACATACCCTTCTAGAACTCTCCAAATAATTAACTTCAAAATTTATTATTTTATGTCATCAAAAAGTACTTTTAAAAAACACTAAGCAGTAATCATTTTCCAATAATAATCAGCAACAATAAAACAAAGCCCATGGAAATAAGTTGGTTTTGAGTCAGCATCAAAACAATACATCGATAACACAACTCAAATGAAAAAAAGACCTAGAAGTGTAAGAATTTTTCAGGGACAATGGCTAAGCATTTTATATGTTGTAATGAGAATGTTACAAGGAAAGATTTATCAGTGGAATTATAAAGTAAGCATAGACACCCAGTTAATAATAAGACCCAGTGAAACATTTTTGACCCTGCTTCTTCCAGGGTAGATTTTCCTTTTGCACCTTTCTTGGACCGTGGAAGGTTCTTTGGGCTTTGTTCAGTCACTTTCCTAATATGCAGCAACCAGCTGTGTGCTGCTGGGACTATTGCTTATAACAGTAAGTTCTTCTATTCCCCTTGGGCATCCAACTCTATTAGAGACAACTAAAGTGTTTAAAAGTTATTGCTGAGAGGTTTTGAGATTCAGCAGATAATCTAAAAAGTATGTAATTGGGGGTAACATGTGAGATACAGAAATGACCTTTAGATTTAGTCTGAAAGTTTTTTGAAAGTATGTAAATGGGAAATAGGAATGTTTCTGCTTTAATTTAAGCTGATAAATTTATTCCATCATGGGTTTGCCAGAAGGGGCACTTGAATAGCAGTATAAGGAATGAGAACCCACTCGCAGCTACGTCACTTTCAGCAGTAAATATTCAGTAGCTGAATATTTCAGCTAATATTTCAGTAGAATATTTCAGTAAATATTCAGCTTTCAGTAAATATTCAGCTACTGAATATTTACTGATCATTCAGATGCCTAAACATAAGACATTTATATTTTGCTACCCCATGGAAAAACAGAATTGTGATGCTCAACTAGGTATAGGTGCAAATAACACAAATCATTGCCTATGTCTTGTTTAATAGATATTTGCTGAATATATGTGACATAGTTAAGTTTGGTGCATATATTACTTCTCAGCCTCACAGAAATTCCATGAGGAGAAAATTGTCTTTTTTTCACATTTAAAAAACTTAAGCTAAGGCTATAAATAAAAAATAAGTTTAAAAAAAAAAAAAACTTGAGGGACTAATTTGTCAGTGGTAATTTAGCAATTCATTGGTAATATCATGACTAAAGATCAGGTCTGTTGGGCCACAGATATCCCCACATATTCTTATCCAACAAACTCTCTTGGTAGATTCTCCCATTAGAGTAAAGCAGTGTATTCCTGCTGTGTATTATTTTTAAGGATTTATTTATTTATGCATACAAGCTGGGGTGTAGGACAGAGGTGTGGGGGGGCATAAGAGGATTCACCAGAGACAGAGTGGGGAGCAGAACAGGCAGATTAACTGAACACTTTGTGTGTCGGTGCCCTTTAAATTTACCAGCCCTTGGGGCCGGCCGTTTTCTGTGCCACCGCATGAATGGTATAAGCATTCAATAAAACACACACAACTCCTGAACTACTGGATATTAAAAAAAAACTGTCATATTGCTCATAAAACACCTTACACTTTCACCAAAACAATGCGTAAAGCTTCTAGACTGAGTACGATCAAAGAAATAGCTCCTAATAGTTCCAAATAAATCCACCGTGGCGTGAAAAACCGGAGACTAGATGAACACGTATTAATACGTGAGCGGCCACCTGATACTGGTGACAAAAACGTACTAATACGTGAGCGGACCACAAAGTGTGAAATACTCTGCTGAGGGGAGCAGTGAGCAAGACAGGAGAGGTCTGCTGTACCATATGGGAAGCTCCCTGGCCAGGGATCGAACTCATGCTGCAGTGGCTGTGGATAGCTTCATAGTGCTGTGACTTAACCCATTGCATCACCAGGGCGGCCCCTGCTGTGTATTTTAAGAACAGTCCCAAGCCAGGTTACCAACATGAACTGAAAATATTAAGTTAAGTTTTGGTGCACATGTATAATTAATTTGTATAAAAGCATAGAATAGAAAAAAAAAAGAGCAGTGTTTTATAATATTTTAATCTTTGACTACCTTTTTTGAGGCAAATGATTCAAAAGTAAGATTTGTATTGAACTTGGTGCTAAGTGTAGATCCAACAAACATAGTTCTGGCAAAGGGACCAAGTGAGAAAAGTTATGATATATAAAGAACTTGCTTAGAGATCAGACTTGAACTTTATAATTTTGACTGGTACTAACAATGGGGAAGTATTTGAACTAATTAAAGGAAAATGAGACTTAGGACAATAAAGCTGACTATGAAGACTTGAGAGTAGTTAAAAATGACTTGAGTCTACACCAAACATTATTTTACTGAAAGGAAAAGAAAATCATATTTGGGAAACACAGGCTGATCAGGTTTGGCCAAAGTCTAAAATAAAATGCTGCTTTGCCTTTGCCAATCAACCAGTGATTAAACGGTGGTCATGCCCGCGCCCACTAGTTTGAGTATGCCAACCTGTGCTATATGTTTGTTACTGTTTTCCCAAAGTGCCTATGGCCGCTATATAATAAGAGGTTGGAGAAGTTGGAAGCATTCTGATATGTTTAATTTTCTTGCTATTTTTCTAAATCTTTCCGTGTAGCCGGGAAAAGAAAATGCGTGTATTTTATATTTATAGAAATTTTTACATTTCTCAAAATCTTCTACAGTCCACACTTAACATATAGCCTCTGCCCCTTAGAAACTCATAGGTATGCGGGAATGTAGACCACAAAGGAATGCTTACAGCATGTGAAGGAGATATGTGCTTTGATTTAGGAGGAAGATGTAGTTCTTCGTGCACAGAGGAAGGAACGTCCATTACAGCCTCTGAGCATGAATGGAGATTTACAAAGCGAAGTCCTTTTCAGCTGGATCTTGTTAGATAGAACACTGAGCAGGGAAGAGTGACAAGCTATTCTGGGCAGAGAGAAAAGGATGTACAAGGCATGAATAAAAAGTTGTGACCCAAGAAAGATGATTAGTTCCAAATCATTAGCGTCGGGGGGGGCATTATTAGTGAATACACCGTGCTGCTGTTGAGTGTGCAAGTAGTCACCGAGTTCCTACATCCCATTTGTTTACAAACCTTTCTTCCTTTATACTCAAAACTAGTGCCCGAATTTTGATCTGACCATAGAATAATTGCTTCTAAGGGTGTCCATGTCTTCAGCCTTCCATTATCATTCTGTGCCACACCCTACCCACAGGGAAAGTGTAAGCCACCTTCAGTAGTTCTCAGCATCTGAGGGACACAGTTTAAACCCTTAATAAAGCAGATGAGACTTTTCTTCTCCATATCGCCTCCTCAGCTAACCCAACATTTTAATTATTCCTAAAGGATTGCAATTCTCTAGGTTTTTCATTCTCATATATTGTATTTTCATAACTTTATGCCCATCTGTAAATTCTGCTTTTCTTTTTTTTTCTCGCTGAGGTAAAATTGCATTAAACATTGTGTATGTATTGCTGCTGCATTGTTGAAATGTGTGTAGACTACGTTAAGTTCACCAAACACTGTTTGTCATACTACTGTGGTGTAGGTTAACAATCAGCTCAACACATTTTTATGGCTCAAAAACATGCTGAAAATACCACTTGCACTTTGAATAGTTTCTTCAACTCTACCTTTCTTAAGTCACATTACTCCTTTCAGGTCTCAGAGGACATTTTATGCAACATTAGGATGTCGCCCCAGATTATTTTGCCTATAATTTATATCATCTAGCATCCTACTTGAAGCCTCTACTTTTTGAGAGCAAGAAGCTGCATCTTACTTCTTAGAATAAGATCTTAAAAGAACTCTAAGCAAAAATGGACTCCTAAGAAAGTTGCTGAACACTTACCTACAAAGAGATCAGCAAGGAAGTTTGGATTTTATTAGACCATGGTTAATTAAAGCTTTCTTGGCAAAAGAACAGAAATTGCATGACAAAATCAGTTTTTTCTAAGAACTCTGTTTGCAATCTGTGATGGGTATTATGTGTTATTGCAACACTCACTCCTACCAGAAACTCCCCTTGTACTGATTTGGCTGCTAAACAAACATGCATTTCTTGACTCTTTTGTAATGACTTCCAGGTAGGATTTAACTTTCCCTAATTAGAGCACTACCAGGAGGGTTGTGCTGGTTTGGGAGAGAGGTAGAGTTTTGTTGTCTTAGATGAGATCACAGGTAATGTTAGTTAAGAGGGCTTTGCTATTTTGATAGTGGTGGAAGTTGTTCATTTGGTGACCCAATTTTCTGAAGAGTTTTGGGAATTTTTTCTGGAAGCTCAGCCTGTAAGATATTGTTTTAGCCCCATTAAGGATTGTGTGAGCTCTCCGTACAACTTAATAAATTCCTTCTTCTATAACTACCTAGACTAGATCTCTTTGTTGTCTAAGTACCTTGGCCAATGACCAATATAAATAATGAAATGAGAGAAGAGAAAGGGGAACACAGGTAAAGTTATATACATGATGACTGCCTTGCAAAGGTGAAATGAATGAATATAAGACTATGGGGATTTATTTGAGAGTCTTTCCTGTAATGGATGACTTAACATTAATTGAAAATGGGAGGAATTCCACAAAGAAACAGATACTTGTTTGGAAGGAAACAGAAGGGAAAGATACTTGATTAGCTTTGGTGTTTTTTAAGGTTGAAAAATGAGTGGCAGATATTAAAGAGAAATTCTGTGTTGAAATATCCCAAATTTCTTCAGAGGTTTAGACTAATCTGTGCCTATGTGTTGTAAATGTAGCCACAATAAATATTACTCTATTATAAACACTGAAAGAATCGTAGAGGTAGTGATTTTATATATCTGTGTAAAAAGAACCATTAGAAATCAAGTCAATTATATGTGCATGGTGTATTTTCTTTCCAGTTTTGAAATAGTCTGGCATAAAATTCTCCTATATTATTAGGCTTCATAAAATACATAAAACTTATCTCTGTGATACTTTGAAGTGCTTTGATTTTAATATTTAATTTTCATCTTTCAATCTGTATTTGCTTAAGTAATATAAACTCCAAAATAAACAGTTATTTAAAGGAAAATATTTGGAAGGAGTCAACTAGTTAATTGACCTTTTACATTAAAGGCGATCTGGCTAAAATTTATAGCTAAGATTGTCGTATTGCAATTTTCACATGCTTATGGCCAAATCCTGTGTACTTATTTGTAGACTTTAATTAAATATTTAAAAATATTTTCCTAGATGAACAAATGGTTAATATAATTCACCTAAGGATAGTATGGAAACCAAAACAGTATCATTGGACTTTATAGAAGCAATTATTTTTATAATCCTTATGCTGGCAAATTAGCTTTCAGTCTTACCCATTCCTTATTATTTTCATGAAATCTTTTCACTAAAACCAGCACATGAAATATGTATAATGTAGCAACAGAGAAACAAGTCCTTGCTCAATATGAGCTTAATGGAGTACTCAGTATCCAGGGTGTTTGTGGTCTTTAATTATAAAAATGGAAGTTTTCAGTGAATTATTAGATCTGAATTATAGACGAAGATGTGAATGATTAGAACAAAATAATAGATGCCCTGTGATTATTACTTTATAAACCAAATATAATGTGATATAGAGTATACATCTCTTGATGTAATGTGTTGAAAACTCAATAACCTTGTGGTATTCCTGAAGTAGTTATTTTCTGGGAATAAATCCTTGTAAACACACTTTTTTATTAAACATTTATCAAATTCTATGTGTGTAGCTAATGTTGAAAAAATGTGGATTTATTCCCAAATGCCTGTAACTGTTATTATTCAGAATTCTCAGTCAGTTAAAATGCTTATAGAGATCAAATGCTATTTTACATGACTCCATATTATTATATGTCATCAGTAAAAAGTTTGTAAACTCCATTAATTTAGTACTCCACCCTTTATGTTAATGTAAAGAAAACATTCTTCATCTTCAGTTGCTGTTTTATTTTTCAAATGACATTTCATTCCTGTTTTATTGCCCAGCTATAATAAGAACAATACTCTTTGTTTAGTGATATTTCTTGATGCTTAATACCATGAAAATACCAAGGAATCATTTACTTCCTCAAGTTCATTAACAAGGCCTTATTCTCAGATGACTCACTTAATGGCCTTGTCTCTCACGTGCTGAAACTTTTTCTCTGATCTAAATGTTCCAGTCACTCGTGCTCATTTCTTGCAAGAACACTCCTGGTTCTTCTTGCTTTGTTTTATTAATTGCATTTATAAGTGTACAATCGTACTTTAGGAAATCTAAAAAAATTAATGTACCATAAATATCTCAGCTCTTGTATTTGTTTAAGATCTCACTTAAGAATTTGTTAATTTTCTTGGGATACCTATGTACTAAAAATTCTTTATAATAGGTAGTACTTTATAGTATCATATCTAGCCATAAGCTTTATATTTTATTTTACTGAGAAGTACAGATTTTGTTTCAAAAATTAATGTCATGGGACATAAAACTGCTCTATTTCTGTTGGTTACAAGGCCTAACTTCATTTAAAATCATCTTGCATCTCTAGGCATACCTAAATCTAGCTCTACCTATATCTTTGTAATATGGCGCCAAAGGAAAAAAATGTTTAATTGCATAGGTATCTAGAACCCCTGAGTCGAGCACCTCTGCCCACATCTGTGTGATATCGGCAAATTACTCAACCTCTCAACATCTCAGTTTTAATTTTGGAAAGAATAATAATAACTCCTTCCTCATTCTGTAATGGAAATCAAATGGTAAATACCCTAAAGTTGTTTGTAATATTGTTGTGCACACTAAACATATATTAATGTCACCTGTTAAGATGTTTTCTCCCCAACGCCAACTCCCTTCCCCTTGCCCCCACTCTCTTGCCCTAGAATGAATCCTTATGTCAAGTTCTTGTTGAGACTGTTGAGCTCCTACAGTGGGTAGACCTATACACTAATTTACTACTCCTATTCCTGTACAATTACATAGCTACATAACTAATCCTAAAGGATAAGCCATGGAGTTTTCTTCCAGTCACTAAGGGGACTGGTGATCTTTAATAATGTGGCTCAGATCAAATGGATTTTGTTAAGGGAAATAAGTCAGAAAGAGAGAGACAAATACTGGATGGAGTCACTTTTATGTGGGTTATCAATGAACCAAAGGATCAGATAAAATGAAATTAATAACAAACTAGAACTATGACTATAGAATTGAGGCCACCAGAGAGGGAGGGAGAGGAAAGAGAACAAAGTGGGGAGAGGGTGCTATGGGTTATGGTGGAGAACTATAGGTCTGTTAGTGGTGGATGTGTTGTGATAAAATACACCTGAAAGATATGACCCTATACCTCTGAATCATATATAATATTGGAAATCAATCTTACCTCAATTAAAAAAGAATTTTCTGTCCAGTTGGTATACTATTCTGTTGTCTTTTTCTTATATACATTATAAAAACCTACTAACAGATGCCCATATCTTCCTTTAAGACCCAAGAAACTATCAATGACATTGGTTTTTACTTAGTTTCTCAAACTACGTTTTTTTAACTACGACAGCTTTATGATCTGTATCTATTTTAGTTTTTTTCTAAGAAGCTACACCAATCACTGGCCACTTATGTAATATCACATTTCTCTCTCCATAGTTGTCAGATGATTTTAAAATAAATCAGTCCTTCAAAAATATATGGGAAGTTGGGCCTTCCTGGTGGCGCAGCGGATTACGTCTCAGCACTATGAAGCTATCCCGAGCGACTGCAGCACAAGTTTGATCCCTGGCCAGGGAGCTTCCCACATGGTGCAGCAGACCTCGCCTGTCTTCCCCGCTGCTCCCCTCAGCAATGTATTTCAGTCAGTCTGCCTGTTCTGCTCCCCACTCTGTCTCTGGTGAATCCTCTCACCTCCCCAACACCTCTGACCTACACCAAGGCTTGTATGCATAAATAAATAAATCTTTAAAAATATATGCATATATATACACACACATCTAGATATATATCTATAGATATAGATAGATATCTATAGATATATATGAGAAGTTATTGGATTTTTTTTTTTTTAGTTCTAAAGGACATTTTCTTGTTTATTTTATGTGGGTTTTGCCAATTTTAGTTTTTTTTTTGGTAACATTTTGTTTTTTTACTAATGAAAGTACATCTTTTATCATTTTCAAGTTTTTTTGAGACATTAGTCTCAAAATATTACCCATGAAAATAGCTTTCCTGTAAAAATGGCAAAAGGAAGGGAAATAGGATATCTAACCAAAAATAGTAGATTTGGCATTGTTTTTCCTGGAAGTAAAAATATCCTTATAAATAGAAATTGGAGTGGACTGTCATTTTCCACCCAAAAAGGCAACATAAAGACCCAAATTTAGGAAAACATGATGTCTCTTAAACAACTGAGGCCAATTTTCCAAGGAAAATATTTCCTGAAATATTTTAATGCTTTTCAGTCCATACTCAGACCTTGAGAGTTACAAATATTTAGCATATTGATTGAGAAGTTATTTAATATGTTGTCTTTTAATTAAAAAAAATTCAACTTCCTTCCCACAATGAATTTTGAAAATGTGTTTTCTAATTCTTGGCAATGTGGATTGTTTTCTTTTGATAAAGGCATTTACTTGGAAAAAGGACAATGGTAGTTGAGAAAGAATAAGTAAAATATATTGCCTTATTATTATAATATGCACTTGTAGTTCTCACAAACTGGTACTGTTTTCTCTTACCAGTGGGCAATGCTAACAGGATGAAAAATCAACAGCTGGCTCCTTAACCACGGTCTGTGGAGGGAAAACTGCATTTATGCCACAGTCAAGCTTATGAACTAAAGTAGATGCCTCCAAAACATAACTAGGTTTACACAATATGAGATGAACCTACTGTCATGCATTTCTTCCAGTCACTGAAAATTGAACAAAGAAAGTCAGTCTTTCTACAGTTTTATTCCCTGACTACAAATATGCCAGTTTTTTTTTTAAAGATTTATTTATTTATACATACAAGCTGGGGTACAGGCCAGAGGCGTGGGGCGGCGAGAGGGTTCACCAGAGACAGAGCGGGGAGCAGAACAGGCAGATCAGAAATACACTGCTGAGGGGAGCAGCGGGCGAGGCAGGAGAGGTCTGCTGCACCATGTGGGATTCTCCCCAGCCGGGCATCGAACTCGCACCGCACCCTGCCGACAGCTTCACAGCGCAGTGTTCAACCACTGTACCACCAGGGAGGCCCCAAATATGCCAATTTTTGACTGATGAAAGAATTTTTTCTCAAATTATGTCAGCTCAACAGGAAAACTCAGCCTCTGCCTTTAATTTTCCTACTGCTTTCGTCCATGTTTCCATCTCTGCAAAGACCCCAATTCATTGATTTAATCTTTCTCTTTCGTCTTTATGAACTTTGACTAGATCAAAGACCTCATATTTATAATTTCATTCAATCATACCAGTGACAGTCTCTTCTCTCTCACTTTTTCTATTTTACCAGGCAGTGAATATAACTATCTGTTGATGAGTTATTATGTTTTCCTTTGCATAAGTGGACTACAAACTCATTATCTCCAGTGCATTTTAACCACACTCAATATCCCTGGCAACCTTTTGTGATGTCTGTATTCAGTTGTGGCATTATCAGTTCACCTCTCTCGTTTCTATAAAAGTGGCAACTGGACTGTGAATGTTCTCAAATACAATCAATATATGTGCAGAAATTACCATTCACTTATCAATTACCACTGTAAAGTGACATCTGAATGTAACTCTAAATCCCTGTCTTCTTACCTTGCATGTGTACATGATATCAGTCCTTTTATCTCATCCTAGATAAAGCATCCTAAGAGCTGATCAGCCTTACTTTGGCTCTCATGCATGAGTGTTGCTCCTAGATGTGGCTCTTACAGGTCTGGTCCTTAGTCTGCACTGTTTGTGCCATGTTGTTCTGGCTGGAGGTCTGTGTCCTCTCACTCCACCACTGGGAAACGTGCAGTTCTGCTTTTCATTTCTATGTCTAGGTCAAGGCAAAGAAAACTACTGCATCACCATTTTTATCAGCTTGGACTTTGGGGAAACTTGACTCACAAAATCCAGTCCATTGTTTCATGGATAAACAGGTCCTCTTTCTTTTTCCAAAGCATAGTTTGTAATCAGCATGAAGTACAAATCTATCATTCACAACAATTCTTAGAAAGCTCAACAAATACCCTTATTTATTCTGTTAACGCTACTCTTCCCCACTTTGTATCATTGTGTTCTTGTTGACTCTTAAATCCAGGATACAGCCTTCCTTTCATTTCATCTCTAACTCTTCAGAAGTCCAGAGCATCTCCCTCCATTCTGGACGAATGTGTGTGTCCTGGGTTGTAGAGGGACAATTCCTCTAGGCAGAAGGACAGCAGCGCTCAGACAAATATCTCTTCACCAAATGATCATCAGTAGATTGGTTCATTATCATTTGAATAGTTCATCATCATTAAATGCTCTTTCAGTTGGGGAGAAGACAGAAAATAAAATGGTTACAAACTTCCAGCTGGCTCATTGGTCCAGCATCTGTATGGTATTCCCAGAGGTCAAGCCTCCAACTGTCTGGATTCACATACCTAGTACTTCTACTCCACTTCTCTATCCATGATATTTAAAATTCTGTTCAGTGTTAGAGGAAAATGATTGTTTACGAAGATGACTGAATCTTACTTTCTTGGGCTCAGTCTTTCACTTTTCAACTGCATGGACAATATTTGCATTTTTTTTTTTTTTTGCTTTTTTATTGCACAGTTGAAAATTTAGATCTCCCTGTTTGCCTGAGGAGATTCTGACTGTCTCATGCCCTTATTACATGATTATCTCTTATCCATTCTTCAGGTACTGGAGCTTCCCTGGGAAGGCTGTTTCATGCTCCCCACACTGGATTCAATGTCATTTATGGGAGATATCTCATCCTGAGTTCATCCCATGCAAGCATTATTTACCACACTGCCAGTTTAAACCTTCACCTTCAGTTTTTCTCTATTTTCCAGTAAGTCATAGTTGGCCCACAAGCAGAGACTGTGGATTTTTCTTCTTTGTGTCCTAAAATTATAGGCAGCACTTAGCAGGAAACCTCACTTGGTAAACAATTTGAGATGCAATTGAATATTCACTTGACTGACCTCATTGTGTTTGAAAATGCAGTAACCCCAAGTCTCTCTGGTACATTTGGAAAAGTCCTACTCTTATTCTCTGTCAGGACCAGAGAAATATTGTGAATATTCTATCACTGGCATATTTTGTCCAACTGCAGTTGTATACATTCTCTAAAATGGTGCATTAAACAGCAGGGTATCTGTTGACTTAAGTAAGTCATCTAAAATATTTTGGATTTCACTGTAAACAACTTTCCATTTTGTTAATAGCATTTGGGGTAAGCACATCAAAAATACACATGATCGCATAAAACACAGTGACAGTCTAATTTTAGGTCTCCAAACACAGTTAAAATAATGTAGTTACAAAGGAAAATTTTGGTTTCCTTAAAGTTTGGTATGCAAAAATAGTTTTCTAGATGTGAATTGAAATATCCCTGTTATACCCTGAGGCTTGTTTGGAATATCTGTTGAAATGTATAAGTCTAAATAAGGAAATGTGGAGATAAAAGCTATCTACTGTTTTTGGTATGGATGGTATCTATAAATAAAATTCATTATGATATTAGCCAATCGATATAAAGGCATAAATAAGCAGAATCAGATACTAAGAGACATTGAAATAATCATTTTTTCCCCACATATCCTAGACAAAAACAGTTTCAAAGACTTTCTAAATTGGTTAGTCATCAATTTCATAAACTAAGCCCTATTTTGTTTTTAAAGATTTATTTTTTATTTATACATACAAGCTGGGGTACAGGCCAGAGGCGTGGGGTGGCGAGAGGGTTCACCAGAGACAGAGTGAGGAGCAGAAGAGGCAGATCAGACACTGCTGATGGGAGCAGTGGGCGAGGCAGGAGAGATCTGGCGCGCCATGTGGGATTCTTCCTGGCCGGGCGTCGAACTCGCTGCCACTGCCGACAGCTCCACAGCGCAGCGCTTAACCGCTGCGCCACTGGGGAGGCCCACTAAGCCCTATTTTTAATCTGCAATGGAGAAGTTCAGGGTCAGGGTGTCAGTCCATTAACACTAGAGAAAAGGACCAGGGAGAGTCGAACTCAAAGAGAGGAACCTACTGAGGATATCTGCCCGCTTTGAAACAGGGACACTAGTGATAAAATCCTGTTGCATTTAAGCTACCAAGTCTCTCCCTATCACCGTGTAGATCAGCTTTGTAATAAGAGTCCTATACCGCCACAAGTTTCAAGTCCGTTTGTATGCACATAGCATGCATGCTCTCAGTAAAGATCTGTGTGTGAAAGTTAATGGATTATTACAATTTTCCCTTTTAAAAATGCAGTTATAAAAATTAGATAATGAATTCTTATTAGTAATAGATAAAAAGTTCTCTAGTCATTTCAGAATATTATGATCATATATATATATATATATATATTTTTTTTTTTTTTCTAAAGCAGCTCTTGGCATCTGTAGTCCTGTCATTCAGGTAAAGGCTATAAAAACCTCCCTGAATTCTATGGAAGTAATTCCAAAACATTTTATTTGCTAATTATTGAAATCATATCCAATTCATAAAGAATCTTTATGGAAAAAAATATTAATGGCATTGAAAGTTGATGATGTTTTTGGAAAATGAAAGACAAAATGGTTTCATGTGGACGTTGTTTGAAATTAATGGGAATTATCTGCTGTGATTCTACAGCTTTTTTTTTTTTTTTTTTTTTTTAGTGTCCCAACATAATACACCTGAGCTTCTCATAAAACATTTCAAAAAACCAAAAATCATATTGGATAAGGTGTAATTCATAGTATATTTTTTTCGCCACCTCCCCTAATTCATAGTATATTTTTAATGAGGTTGTTTTTCAATTAATGTTTTAAAATATTAGTTCCAGTGACTTTAACATTTTTTATTATCTCCAGACCTTTCAGTAATTCAGAAGGAGTTCCCACCTTCATTCTATTTATTTAGAAGAATGGAATCTTAGCGTCTAAGTATAAAAAAGCAAAATTTAAATAATGCTGAAAAACTCTTTCAGACTATTTTTTTTTTCTCCTCTGAATATGGATTGTATTTCAAACACTGAAAATAAAGAACATGTAAATAATAAGTATCTCAATCATACATTCAAATTTGAGCTTGAGGTATCACTATGCTGAGATTGGCAAGAAATAGCATGTTTATGTACCACATATATTTTTAGACTTTCTTACAGGTACCAGAAATACTTGTCTTCTCAACGTTGACTTAATCACTTACTCAAGTAGATTTATCTACTTTAATGAGTAATGTAAGAGTTATTACAGATGTTCTTACATGTGAATATATGAATTGGACATTTGGAATTGATTTTAATCTCCCTGGGAAACCTCTTATATGTCCTCCAAGTAACAGAGATGAAATCTACTCATTTTGCTCATTCTTCTGGGATTGAAATCAATGACTCCAGAGGAGCTTTTTTTTTTCTTATATTATTATTAGGAAGCAGCAAAAATAATTTGCTTCAAGGAGAGTGTTTTGGTAGTAAGCATAAAAATGGTTAGATAAGAACTCTACAAATGTGACTCTTGGCATCATGCCCGATTTTGCTGCCTCCCACATAAAACTAAATATTTTATTAATATTTTAAAGCTAACTACTTTTTTGCTCATGTGCCCACTTTTATACTAAAAAGCCCTATGCATATTCTTTTCAGAACCCAATTCTTCTTATCCTTCCTATGCCAATTTTTCTTTGAGGTCATTTTGGATTCCATTATTTAGAATTAAGCACTCTGTTCAGTTATGTAGATCTTTTTTACAGAATGTAGAACATTTGGATAGGTTTTTAAGTTTATTAAGCACTATAAATATTTAATATCTCTTTGCTTAGAACATTTCAGATTCTTAACAATTAATAATGTTTGACCTTGAATATCAAAGACTTCTGTCTTTATTCTAAAAGCAGTTGAAGCAAATCAAATTATATTAATAAGATGATCAGTGAGCATCAGGTTTGTATTTAAAAATCACTCTGATGGAGTGAGTAGAATCATTTGTATATGCATAACAGTTCATAGACAAAGACCAGTTAAATTATTTCTGTAACTTAGGGGAGATAAGATAATATATTGAACAAAGATGTTGGTTAAGATATATGACTATCAATGGAAATGAAATGCAACTAAAGAGGCAAAACAATATTGTTATGACACATACAACTAGTTATAGGGTGACTTAAGATAAAAATAGAGGATAATTCCTGAGTACTTAGGAAACTTTGTCAATGGTTTTGTCATTCATTGAAATAGGGAGTTGTGCAGGGAAGACCAGATTTGGGGGTAAGAGGCCTTTATTTCAGGTGTGGAGTGCTTGGGTTTTGGTGTTTTAGAGAAATCCAACCAGGTGGTTAGATTTGCTAGTCAGAGAAGCGGCATTGACTAGAAATACACATTTGAGAGTCACAGACACAAGGAAAGCAAGAACTTTATATTGCAGTCATGCCCATTCCCTTTTTCTTTATTATTTTTTAATATTTATTTATTTATGCAAACTAGAACTGGGTTGTAAGCCAGAGGTGCTGGGAGGGGGGCTGTGGGGGAGGAGGGTGGTGAGAAGATTCACCAGAAACAGAGTGGGGAGCAGAACAGGCAACTCTCCTAAAATACACTGCTGAAGGGAGCAGTGGGCAAGAGAGGAGAGGTCTGCTGCTCCATGTGGGACAACTCCGTGTCCAGTAATCAAACTCATGCTGCAGTGGCTGGCGATGGTTTGATAGCGCTGAGACTTTAACCCCTTGCACCACCAGGGAGGCCCCTTTCTTTCATTTTTAAGTTAAAATTGAGTATCAACATTGTTGATCAAAACTGACAGATGTCAACATAAAGGGAGTAACTCTCAATACAACAAAATAAAGGGAATAGTTCTCAATCCAACAAAATTAGCTGCAACTGTAACAAATATGTTAAATATTTTTTTAAAAAAGCTTTTTTTTTTTTTTAATTGAGAATCATGCATTATCAGTGATGGAAACAAAGAATGAAAAGCAAATGTTTGCATTATCCATTCATGGAGGGATTGTCCTGGTGAGCTGCTACCATAATTTCAAGAAAGATACATTGAATTTTCACTGTCTGATGTCACTAAATATTTGAGTTATGTTAACTTCCTTTACTTCCTTACATTGTCATAAAGTTATCTCTTCATAGTGGTTGTACTTCTCACTCTTTCCACGGAGAGAATACATTCATGTGTGAACTTCCTATTTCGGCCCCCTTAAAAGTTACCATTCTCTATATAAATGAAATCATCACCACTGGGGGTTCATACATCAGTCTTCTGAGCTTGGTTAATGGTCTTCTCCTATAATGATGAGAGAATCGTGTTTCTGAGTATGCAGAAGGACAGATTCCGGAATTCAAATCACATACTGAGGTGTAAACTCTCTAAGAGAACTAATGGGGAAAAACATTCAATGACATATAGTGTTCCATACCCCTCACTGTATGTGAGGATTTTCTTACTTCCCTTTTCACATTTGCAAGTCTGCAATTCATGTATCACTCTAAGCACTTTGTCGGCAGATCCATTTATTTTCCATAGCACCTAGAAAATTGCTGCAGACATATTGAATACTGAAAATAAAATAAAAATTTTAAGTGTTTGTATAATTTTATCGATATGCATTTGCACATAGGAGACCATTATTTACTTGGCAGCAAACTTCGTTGTTGGGATGTGCTATCTATTCACTTACTCAGTTGTCGTGTACTGCAAATTAAAACCCAGCTATTATCATAAATATGATATACTTCCAAGATCTTGGGTTTTAACTGATATAGATGAGCTTAAAATAAAAAAAAAAAGTGCTGGAATGTAGTTGAATGCTTTAGAGGAATTAGCATTCATATGAAGCATGGTGGTTATGTGCCCACAAAGAACAGATTGCCCATAACATGCTCTGCTTGTGATGGGATATTAAAGACCAGCACTCATAATATTTTACTCCACATTTATAGATTTGTTTCTGCTGACAGAATACTGGAAATGTAATTAAATGTTTAGTTTAATTAAAATGGAAAATAAAGCCTTGTTCTCAGAATTTCAGCACAGCCCCCAAAATAGCCAACACAAGTGATTATTTATCTCAAAAGCATGCACGCTGATTTTTTTTTACATGGATATCTATTTTTTTAATACCAAATAGAATTGCACTTATATATGGCACATTCCAAAAAGCAAATTGCATTGTCATTTCCAGAGACAGTGAATCTATTCACAATTCACCTAAAGTAGATGCTTCAAATACTTTTCCCGTGGTGAGAATGTTTTTCTTATAAATGGAGCACATTTCTTCCTTTAATTTTACCTGTTATAAAAAATCTTGTTGTAATTTTGAAAAGAAAATATCTCATAAATGAAAATTTTATTTTATTAAAAATACATCAACATTTCATGTTTATTAAAATATACCATGCCCTGAATTATGCAACAGATTTATTATGCACATATATACACATCCATGTACATACATGCACACATACACACATGCTGCTAAGTACTGTATTTTATGGAATATGTTTAAATCAACACTATATCTTTAAGGTCATGGTCATGATTACCCACACAGTTGCAATAGTTACTTTTTCATTACAATATATGTAGTGTTAATTGAGTAACATATGGAAACAGAGAGGTAGAAAAATAGAAAAGTAAATTCATATTTCAACAACTTGAACAGAATACTTATTTGCTTCCAATGTTAATTCTTTTAGTTAATATTTCAGTTATTATTTCTATAGAAATCATATTCTATAGAAATTATAAATAATATCATGTTTAAAAAACATATTTCACAATGTTTAGTGAAAAGCTTTCCCTCCAAGCTGGACTCCCCAGAACTGTTCTAATTTTTAAATCTTCTAAATTTTAAATCTTTGTCTATTGTCTTTACAATAGACAAAGCTATTGTAAATATATTTGTTGTACTTGCAGCTTCAAAAAATCATTTATTTATTAGTTTCTCCTATTAAAAAATAAGGTATTGAGCACACTTAAGCCTCCTGGTCCCTTTTGCTTGTCACCATTAGTTTTTTAAGTCTTTGCATTTATTGCCTAAAAGATTAATTTTGCTTTTTTGACTTTCCATATCTGCCTGCTATCTCTGGATGGCTTGCCCTTTACAGAGATCAGGAAATCTGTCTCCCTGTCCACTTCCCATCTTGCTCTCCAATTTCATTAGTCATATTATTTTGTGTTATATGTAATTTGATTTCACATTGATTAAACATCTAATTATTTCCCCCTTCTTTGTGAGTTTAGTAAAAGGACAAGTCAATAAATGGTTTCCATTCTTTTGGGGATTCCTTTAACTTTCAAATTATTGTTCAAAGAACAGTCTTCCAAGTGTCAAGGTCTGCTAGTGATTCCCCAAACTTGTCTAAACATAAGAATAAGGTCATGAAAGGTTTTTGATTATCCAGATTCCTAAGCATCTCCACTGAAGAATCTGATTTATTTGGTTGAAGAAAAAATTGATGATTGCTTTGTTCCGTTCTGTTCTGTAACAGGTTCTGTTCTAACAGGTATTTTTTGTGTCAGTTTCTATCCTTTGTTTATATTTACTTTTCATGCTTTCTTCCTTATTGCACCATTTTAACCATATGTATGTATATGGTTGACCTTTGAACATCATGAGTTTGAAGTGTGGGGGTCTACTTACTTGGGGGGTCCTGCATTCACAAATTCAATAAATTGCAGAACTTGATTTTAAATACATAGATCCATAGATCCATAGTAAATATGTGCACACACACACACACACACACACACACACACTGCTGTGGACATATTTCTTCAGATTTTCATGGTCAAATATATTTTTCTTGACATTATCTTTGATTTTATATGGCAAGTTATGGAATTGTCACTATATTTAGTACTGCAGTGAGAAATCTAATGTCAGTCACGTTTTCATTTTTTTAGTAGAAAATCAACTTGACTTTTCCTATCTTAAGGTCTTTAGGATTTTCTCTTCATTTCTGACATTTTAAAATTTTGCCAGAAATTCTTGTCTTTTTTTCACTTTTTCCATTTAAAATTTGGTGGGTTTATTTCAGTTTAAAAATCAGTGTTTTTTCTTAGTAACAGAAATTAATTTATTCAGTTTTCAAATTTATTTTTCATTGCATGTGTTGTATTTTTCAATATTTTGAAGAATTACTATTAATATGTATTTCTAAATGCCTAGTCGAATTTGATAGACCACCTATTCATTTTTATTCATACACAACCTTTTTATAGTCACATCTCCTATAATAAATTCTTCAGGTTTTTTTCTTCTGGATCTACAATTGTGTTCTATAAATTAAACCTGTTAAATTTTAAGACATGGTTTTTAAATCTTTTAAATTAAAACTTTAAAATTATTTTAAATCAATAAATATTCCCATCCTAGGATTTTATCTATTAATTTCCACAGTTAATACTTGTTCTATCTTCAATTTCCTTTCTTCTGCTTTTAATTTTCTTCAAATACTTTCTGATCCTTGACAGTCTATTCATATTTATGAAAAAAATTAAGTCAGTCAAGAATGTATAAAATATCAGGTTTCCATACAATAGGGCAAGGGATTATTTCCAGTGTGCTTCTCCTTGTAGAAAGGTGCTTGATTGTAGTAATACGTAAGCTGAAATGTAATAATATGTAAGTGAAAGAATATGGATATTAGCATTTATTTTCGTTTTCATACAAAGAGAACCCAAAGCCCAGTAAGGACACACTCATAGGAGGACTTTATTGTGATGCAATTGTCATTCTGTTTGTTTTGTGAGAAACAGGAGTCACCTCAGGAGCCTGTTGCTGGAGCTCTAGTAAGAGAGGATGGTAACTTGAACCAATGAACAGCGATCCAGTCAGATTCAGACTATTGTGCACACTTGCTAATGGGTTAAAAGGTTAAGAGTGAAAAATCAAGTCAATAGGCAGAATGTACACGTGGCAAATGTGAAGTGGTTGACTTTAGAGAAGAGAACCCTATAAAGACATGATTTATTAGATGCAAGTTGTTGGTAAGATTTTCTGACAAGAACAAAATGGTTATTTTGTGGTTATATCTATTTTATAAGTGGAATTAATAAGTGTTTACTCACTAATAGTGAGAGGAGAAAAAGTCATTGGATAGGAAAGCGACAAGACGTTGAGTAATGATCATCTTGGAACAATAAAATTAATAGTTGGGAACTAGAGTATAATTTTTCATACAATACTACTCTGATACATTTGTCCATTCAAGGTATGTGTTTTCTTAATTCAAAGGTAGGGCAATTATGGAGTTGTGTAATATTTTTCCACAACTTAAACCAGAAAATGTTTATTTTCCATCACCCTCTAATAAACACACACATACACACACACACACACAAAAAAAAACCACATAGTGGTATTTAGATATATTGTAATTTTAATTAAAAATTGCAGATTTGTATGAATTCTGTAGTTTCTGTGGTACCATGTTTCTAAACGTGGGGGAGAAGTTTGAAGAAATGTTATTAGTATACGTTTATTGTTCTTTCCCTTGACACTGTGTAGTTCTGATTTCAGACAAAATCAAAATTTCATAGAAACAACAAAACAACACTGATCATGTCTTAAAAGAATTAAGTTCACATGGTAATGATTTTCAATGTATATAGTGATGACTTTTCAGGTCACACTAAACAGGTAATTTTTTTTTTTTTTCCTGTGCTTGGGTTCCTTTTGGGACTTTTTCTCTCTTTCACATATTCAGGGTTGTGCTCTGCTGGTTCTGTGATTGGCAAACCAATCCCCTTTTATCTCTAGGCTCTGGTTTTAGTCCTTTGGAACTATGAAATAGAGAAAATCTATATCTTCCCTGAACAGATTGTGAATGGCAGCAGATCCCTTCTTAGTCCTGCCTTTCACTCTTCACAGAAGTAGGTAATCTCAATAGCACAGAATGTCAACAAATGAGTCATAGAGCTATCACAAAACAAATCATACTTTGTTTTTCGTTTGTAATGTGTTTTCTTTTTTGGCACAGTCACTTAAAACTTGGTAACATCTTGAAGGTGCCATTTGGACTCATAGACTTTCATAAAATCATAACTGTAGCTGAGAGGATAAATCTATATTATCATCATTATTTACTGGGTGTATACTGTGCAGCAAATACTAACATGTGGCTGATTACAGATTACCTCCCTCAATATAAGGACGATCCTCAACTTCTCCTCTAAAAACATGCTATTATCTATTGTAAGATGAGCCTGTTGAGAGTCCGTACTTGTCACTATCAGTACATCAACTAAGTGGCAATGCCAGGATTTGACCCAAGTTGGCCTCTATCCCAAATCTAAGCATGTTTTCAATTTGCCTAAAGAAGAAAACAAAAGAGGGACAGGCATAAGCATTTGCCAGTAAAAGGATCTGAAGAGCCTGAGAGGCCTCTTCGTGGGAGGCCTGGAGACTTCCATATGAGAGATGAGGAACTGGATATTGATTAATCACTGAAGGAGATTGTAGCTGTGGCCTGCATTTTTTGACTTTTATTATTGTTTTTGCTATTAAAAAAATCTTTGTTTGAAGACCAGGGAGTTGACTGTGAGATTGTGATTTATGGGAACTATAAAATATATATGGTCATTCAGATGGGCAAATGCATTTATATATTTTTCATAGATATTTGGTCTTTAACCACTTATCTGTCTTATAGCCTCCCCTCCCCCCAGAGCCTTGGGATTTTCCAAGTGTTGAGAGTGTTACAGCCTCCTTTTGTTATGTTAATGAAATGACTTTTGGATGTTGCTGAGGATGGGGCCTGGGGGGCCAAAAACAAGAGAACCTTTGACCTTCTGGTCCTGCCCTCCTGCCCTCCAGGGTGGGGAGAGGGACCAGAGACTGAGGTCAGTGGTCAGTGAGTTAACACTTTGTGTGCTGGTGCCCTTTAAATTTACCAGCCCTTGGGGCCGGCCATTTTCTGTGCCACCGCATGAATGGTAGAAGCATTCAATAAAACACACACAAATCCTGAACTACTGGACATTAAAAAAACTGTATATCTCTCATAAAACACCTTACACTTTTACCAAAACAATGTGTAAAGCTTCTAGACTGAGTACGATTAAAGAAATAGCTCCTAATCGTTCCAAATAAATCCACCATGGCGTGAAAAACCAGAGACTAGGTGAACACGTATTAATACGTGAGTGGCCACCTGATACTGGTGACAAAAACACGTACTAATACGTGAGCGGACCACAAAGTGTTAATCAGTCGTGCCTGTGTAATGAAACCTCTACAAGGGTGGAAATGAAGTGGCCTCCAGGCACTTCAGGTTGGGGAACCTGAAGAATTATAAATGTGCTCCCCTGGGGACCACAGGAAGGGGCGGGGTCTGTCTTCTGTGGTGGGGGGGGGCTGTGCCTTTCTCCTTCTGGCTGTCCCTAAGCTCTGTCTGCAATATATCAGTGATGTAGTGAAGGAAAAACAAAATCTAAAAGCTCTGTTATATGAGATGCTCAGTCAGTTCTAGTGACAATTCAGAAATGATCACCTAAATGGGATTAATGCTGTTCGAGTTAACATAAAAGCGGTATCAGTGGAAGCTTGTGATGTGCACAGAAAAGTTGAAATTACAGCAGCAATGTACTAGAAATATTTTAGGGACTTTATAAAGGGAAAGTTCTGTCTTGACGGATGTGGAAAGAAAACTATCAGTGTCAATGATGACTAGTTAATAATCACGGGTAAAACACGTGTTTAGTGACAAGGTGTGTAAAGTGGACGATTATCATTAGAAATACTGGCAGCTAGAGGAATCTTGGGTCTGCAAAGAGGGCAAGGACAGTTCCTTTCTGGCAATGACTGAAGTCTGCATGTACCTTTCTGTGGAATTGCTGCATTCTGGGGATAACCTCGCTCTGCCTACAGTTTAATGTTGCCACTGTGAGGTCTGAGCAGGCCAGAGAATTTGAAGCCCACTTTCTTCTGCCTGTCATGTAATTCTTACAGCCTGTGATGGCCGAAAGGACGGGACTTATCCAACACAAAAGCCTTGCAGAGAAATTATGTCATTACACCATACACAACTGACTTGCAATAAAAAATGGAAATGCATCATAATATAAGGTGTCCTGAGATACAGGTAAAAGAAACCCCTTTTGATCTAACAATCTTTCTAGAGTGTCAAATTAATACTAGTGATGTGAAATTTATTTTGGACACAATTTCTAGACAAAGCTTCGGAGACACTATTTTCCTTTTAGATGGTTCTATTCTTTAGTGGGTTGATAGCCTCTAAATTTTTCTCTGCCTTAAAAATCAGGTTTTATGTGGTGATTCAAGTTTGTATTCAAGGTAGCAATATAGTCTCTGATATATAGTTGCTATCCTTACTATTGCATACTCAATCTTATCTACAGTTGTATATTTTGGGTAAGAGAAAGTGGTAAAGTTCACATTTCAATGTCTTGCTTTCAGTACAATCTTTAATTTTCTTTAAGAATAATTATATAGGGCCTCCCTGGTGGCGCAGCGGTTAAGCGCTGCGCTGTGGAGCTGTTGGTAACAGCGATGCGAGTTCGGCGCCCGGCTGGGGAGAATCCCACATGGCGCAGCAGACCTCTCCTGCCTCGCCTGATGCTCCCCTCAGCAGTGTATTTCTGATCTGCCTGTTCTGCTCCCTGCTCTGTCTCTGGTGAACCCTCTCGCCGCCCCAAACCTCTGGTCTGTACCCCAGCTTGTATGTATAAATAAATAAATCTTAAAAAAAAAGAATAATTATATATGCTTACTACTTGGAAGTGCTTTTATAAAGTACCTCTGAATAAGCAAGGAAATGGTAAAGCATCACTAATCACACATTCAGAAATGTGAGATCAAGCTTCTTGTGCATTAAAAAAATTATGAGGTTTCTTTTGACAATTTTGCATTCTATAGAATATGCAAATCTCTATTACACTAAGTTTGATCTATTTTTAGGTAGAATTTTTTTCCCTAGTTACCAAACTTACTGAGTTTCTGCATTTTTACATCACCAGATTTTACAAATATGAGAAAGTTCTGCTTGCAATCTGTAATATAAAGTTCAACTTACTAAAATGACCTTTTACCATCATATAAATATAAAATTTAGTTGCACTCATCAGTCTGATCTTCTGTCTTCTCACTGTAAATAAATGTTGCACACCCCTCTCCTCTCCTCTCCTCTCCTCTTCTTTTTTGTTTCTTATCACCGAGGGTGTCTTCATCATGGATTATGTAGAAACATTTCTCTTGTCCTTCATGGAGTGTAACAGCCTATATTGTTAGTATTGCTCTGTGTAGATTACTCATAAAATCTCATCTCCCCCTCAAAACTATTTCCCAAACTGCAACCTCATATTGCAAGTGCATTTGTATAACTCATCACAATGTCTAGCTAACACTTCAGCATCAGCAAATTCTAAATTTATGATATTTCCTAACCAGTAGTCGCTTTTCTCCTCTTCTTACCAATTACAGTGCCATTTTTCCTAGTATCATGTTTATAAACTGATTCAGTCTTAGCTCCATTGTGCTGTGGGTGATTATTTCTCTAAATAGCTACAAGCTGTAGACCTTTCTTTTGTATCAATTCTTATACCTAATTGAAAGCATTCATTTTATATTGCTGGATAATAACTATAAATATGCCCCAACTTTTTCCATCTTACAGTTCAGCACAGAGTGATAATCAGTCAATCATGTATTCTATCTATAAATTTCGGTTTTCTGTTAAGTTTAAGAAGCTTGGAAAGTGCCCCCACTGGACCAAGCCTTTCCTTACTTGAGCTCCTTGTCTGACTTCTTCAGTACGAAAGTAACTAAAATTTATCCTACTACCTACCCCTATCACTGACTCACTATATAGTTGAGTAGCATCTTAGCAGGATGAGGTAAACATTCCTGTTAAAGGACAATTATTCTTTGTTTAGTTAGCAAAAATTCAGGCAAAAAATGGTGATGGAATGTGCTAGACTATATGAAGGTAGAAGAACATGAGGTAGAGTTAACAGATGATTTGAGGAATATTAATAAATTAAGATGCATTGAGCTTGATTTATTAGATTCATCATGCTGATCTGGATGCCTGCTTCAGAAGCATACAGTTTGTATAGGAGAACAAGATACCACATTTGGAAAGACCCCATGCTTGGTTTATGCTTGCTATGGCCATGGTGAAATTCTTTTTTTTTTTTTGATTTATTTATTTTTATATAAAAGAACTAGGATGCAGGACAGATGTGTGGGTGGTGAGAGGATTCACCGTGACAGAGTGGGGAGCCGAACAGGCAAATCTACTGAAATGTACTGTTGAGGGGAGCAGCGAGTGAGACAGGAGAGGTCTGCTGAGCCATGTGGGTTAGTACCTTGGCCAGGATTGAACTCAGGCCATGGTGGTGGTAGCACTGAGACTTAACCCCTAGGACACCAGGGAGGCCCTGAAAGTCTTAATTTTTGAACAAGAGTCCCTACGTTTTCATCTTTCACCCATCATGCAGTTGTACGACTAGTCCTGGTGTTGAGGACAAGTCAAACATTAAGGCTAATGCCGGAATTTTGTTTGGACGTGTGTATGTATGTGTGTGTGTGTGTGTGTGTGTGTGTGAGAGAGAGAGAGAGAGAGAGAGAGAAAAATTATTGAAACTTCTTTAGAACTTAGTTTTCTAAATATCTTCCAATTGAACACTGAAATTTTTGAAGTCCATTACATGTCTCAGTTGACAATAACATGTTAGGGAATTCTGTCCCTATCCACGGATTGATAACTGAGAGGAGAAAACGAAGAAACAAGGAGACAGTCAATACTCATTTTAGCAATGACTAGAAATTAAATCAATGAGATGATTTTCAGCTACTTAATAGGCAAATTGAAAGAGGTATTCTTGCTCATGTGTAGAGAGGAAGCAAATGATCTTTTCATCAATGGTTAGGGAACAGGAAGGGAGTCTTCCTGTGTTTTAGGAAATGTTCATGTATTTTACTTAGTAGTTGTGCTTCCAGAAGTCCATTCAACTGCAAGTCAGAGAACCAGGGGAAAATTTATAAATGGAGATGTTCACAGGAGCATTATTTATAATTTCAAAATCTTGTAGACAAATCAGTATTCAGTGATAGAATAAGTATATTACATAAGCATACTGTGCAATGAAATGCTGGTATATTATTGACAATATTTGAAAAGAGATTTTCATTGAATAGAAAAATCTGATATATTGAAATTTAAAGGCTAATATTCACCAATTTCTAAAATGTCTCTTAGGAGGCTTCTAGTGAAAATAAAAATAGTAAGTTTAAGAGAATATACACTACTGTGCTCCCTGGTAAGGTCATAAGTGCATATTAAAAAAATGAATATAATTCTGAAAAAAAAATAGATTTGATGAGCCAGAAGTTCTGATTAATAGAAACTTTAAATGACCTTTTTTAAAAAAATATTTATTTATTTATGCATACAAGCTGGGGTAAAGGCCAGACGTGTGGGATGGCGAGAGGGTTCACCAGAGACAGAGTGGGGAGCAGAACAGGCAGATGAACGGAAATTGCACTGCTGAGGGGAGCAGCGGGCGAGGCAGGAGAGGTCTGCTGCGCCATGTGGGAATCTCCCCGGCCGGGCGTTGAACTCCAGTCGCCACTGCCCACAGCTCCACAGCTGAGCTACCAGGGAGGCCCAAACTCTTTTTTTTTTTTAATAGACTAAGGTTATAAAACTGATTTTAAACATTTGACTCTAATTTGGTATTATAAAAATTGTATATTATGTAATATCTCTTTGATGGTAAAGATTCTACAATGCTTCAGTGTCATTAAATGTCAATTTTCATTATATAGTTTCAAAAAGGTAAATATAGTTGGATATGGGAGGTTGAACTGAGTATTATTCCAGGACATTCCATCAAAGTTAGTTTTCTCTTTTAATAAAATACCCCTAGGCAAAATTTTATTTATTTGAGATTTTTCTTTTCTGTGCTCCAAAATGGATCCCAGAAAGCAAATATGATTTATTTAATAAATACATAGTGAATATTTATAAATTGGGATTCCACTAACTAATTGATGTCAAGGACTATGGAAGATCATGTCACAAGTATAGAACTCAAGGATTAAAATAGCTCTGTAAAATGAGGGTGGTTCCTCATATTACAGCTTGTTTAGAGATAGCTTGTTGAGAGATGGTTAAGCATTTCTTTAATGTAAATAGTAGACCTGTGACACTAAGTCCTCCAGCTCCTACGAATGTCTTCATGAAAATAAATGGAATATAGTCACACCATATGTCAGGTACTCATAAGTAGTTATCATTCAATTAGGAGACAGGTTTGGAAATATATATATATAAAATCAGAAGCAAGTTTGTATGAGTTATATGACTAGCAATTTTCTAATCAATTTATGCAATTTATATTAAATCCACCTAGGAAGGCTGGGAGATTACTAATACAGTTATGAACATTATACAACTAATCACATATAATTACATAACTTGCCAAATCTGTTTGGTTCCAGATTCTGTGTTCTTAACTACTGTTTTTAATATTTTGAGCACTTTCCACACTGGTTTTCATAGCATGGTGTGTTAAAGTCAGGTTTTGGCAGACTTTAAAAATAATTTTACTGTCTCAAAAATATCTGTCAGAATAAGATACTTTGTCAGAAGAGGTGACTGTTCTTCCTGATGGTGTAGGATGGATAAGGCAGGAAGGACTACAGGGAAGGAAGGAGTGGGGAATCATGTGGGGCCAGGGGAGTACCAGGTCAGCTGGCTATGTCAGCTGAATGGATGTCTCATGACATGGCTAACCAAAATCCAAATTATCTTTTAACCGCTTATTTTAGTTCATTCATTTGTTTGGTTTCTCTATGTACCACATGTGTCTATAATCATATAGTATTTGTTTGATCCTTTGTCTGACTTAGTTGAGTAAGCATGACATTCTTGGGTCCTCCCATGTTGTTAAATGGCAGGATTCATCTGTTTTGTTTGCTTGTTTTGCTGTGTGTTGCAGTGCGTCTATATCACAGTACCGCATCTTTAACCAATCATCCTTTAATGAACGTTTCTGTTATCTCCAACCATTGTTCTTGTTCATAATTGTGAAATAAAAATGGGGGGAGCATTTGTGTGTGTGTGTGTGTGTGTGTGTGTGTGTGTGTGTGTTATTTGTTTAAATGCTTGGAAGTGGCATAACTGGATTATGGAGGATATCTACTTTTAATATCTCCATTCTGCTTTGGGATTTCACCAATTACATCAGCAGCAGTATATACAGGGTTTGCTTCTTTCCACATCCTCTCCAACATGTATTTCTTGTCCATGGCATGATAGCTATCCTCCAGATGTCAAGTTATGTATTATTGTAGTTTTGATTTGTATTCCTCTAATGAGAGATGATGAATAAATTTTCATGTGCCTGTTTTCCATTTACTTGTCTTCTTTGGAAGAGGGTCTATTCAGATCCTCTGCCATATTTTAATCAGGTTGTTATGCTGTTGAGTTTTATGAGTTTTTTTTAATGTGGAGTATTAACCTTTTGTCAGATGTTTCTGCTATCTTTTCTCTTTCAGTAGGATGTCCTTTCCTTTTGACTTTTTTTTTTTTTTTTTGCTGTGAAGAAACAGCAATGTGATGTAGTCGCCTTTGTTTATTTTTGCTTTTGCTTCCCTTACCATTGGATTTGAGTCCCCAAAGACAGCCCCATGGCTAGTCTTACATCCAAGTCTTTAATCCGTTTTGAATTAATGCTTGTGTTTGGTGTGAGATAGTGATCTTGTTTCATTCTTTGATCTGTTCATTGTTTCTGTATGACCTATTGCAGATACTTCACTTGTTTCATTGCATGCTTTACCTCCTTTGTCATAAATTTTTCTAAATATGGAAAAGTTCATAACTGAACTCTCAACACCGTTCCATTGATCTGTGAGACTCCTTTTATTCTGGTACCATACTGTTTTGATTATAATCACCTTGTAGTCAGGGTATAAGCTACCTCCATTTTTGTTCTTTTTTTTTTTTTTTTTCAGGAGTAATTTTGCTGTCTGGGGGCTTTTGTATATCCAGATACATTTAATTTATGTTTTTTTTTTTCCTATTTCTGGAAGAATGCCATTTTTTTTTTTTTTTGGTGTGATCTACTTTTTAAAAAAAAAGTGTTTGAGGTGACATTGGTTTACAACAATATAAGTGATTGAGAGGCCATTGGGATTTTGATAGGGATTGCAATGAATCTGTATGTCACTTTAGGTGATACAGCCATTTTAACAAAGTTAATATTACAGTCAGAATATCTTTCCATTTCTTTGTGTCTGTTATTTATTTCAATAACGTCTTATCATATTCAATGTATAAGTATTTCTCTAAGAGGATTAGAATTAACTATGGTCTTCTTATAGTGCAGTTTTCTTGGTAAATCCTCAATATTTTAAAGTTGATTAATAGCATCATTACCCTTATTTTGATGCTTTAAATTTTATTAAAGATGCCTGTATACATTTACTCTGTAATGACTGTATCACATATTTGATTTTTGAAATTATTGGCAGAAATCTAAAAATTTTACTTACAAGTTTTGATTTTAATATATGTCTCTACCACCATATATATAATACATCCTAGTTTTGGAGACAGATACACTACTTTCATTATATTTGAGGTAATATTCAAGTTTTTCAAGATATTTAAAAAAAAAATCAACTCTTCTCCCAAAGGCTGGCTGCTTGTAGAAATTTCTGTGGATGATTTTAGTGTCTATGACATTAATAAATACATGATCAGGGGTGGTTTGGAATTGGAGTTCCATAGCTTATTTCTAGAAATTCTACGCCAGGTAAACACCTTTATATTTCTAAGCATATGGAAATGGTTCCTTCACCAGTTGCTAAACCAAATAATTGTTCTAAAACTTCTCCATGTTGACTACACTGAAACCCTAAGAGATCTACTAGTGACCAGTGGCAAGATCATGCATGTACATCTTCCTTATTTCTAGCTTAGTAGTCTTATCTATTTCTATCATTGGAAGTAATTGGGTTATTCTGAAATGCCTTTTCTGTGAATGTGATGCAGACTGTATGATCCGTGGTACTTCTTACGCAAGCACGTAAAATAAAGCGCTACAAATAAATTGGGCCTCACTTCATGTTTTCACCAGCTGCTTCTCTGCATAAAATCAGAGCACCTTTTAAAATATGATTATTGCAATTTCAATAATCATTTCAGTTACAAATGAACCACAGCACCACATTTGTGTCAATGATTATTCTAAGTTCTACATTATAAGATTTCCCTACATTCCCTAACAGACATTCTCGATTTTCATTTGCAAACACTGCATACCTGGAGATCCCAGGGTAAAAGTGGGCAGGAGAGGACATTTAAAGAGATGACCGTCTGAATCTGTCTCCTAGAGAATGATCACTGTTTATCATTACAGTTTTATCTTTCCAGTTTCTCTAGCCTGACCAACATCACTTGTGGTGTTGGATGCCTCTCTGTCACCAGACAAAATGATCCTTATATCTCTTCTATGGCAACGTAAGTGGGGACTCAGGATCAGAAGTGTCCAGGCTTCTGTTTCAGAGATTAGCTTTGTAGTAAATTCTGCTGACTGATACATCGTGTAGTCTTTTGAAGTAATCTTCGACATAAGGAGAAAATAGGTAGCTGCTTACCACCTGACGTCTCCCACACAGCACATTCTGTATTGGTTCACTTACTTTCTTCCTTTTAACCTGAAAATACAAGTGATGGACTAAGTGGCTGACAGGTTCGCTGTTCTACAGCTCAGGAATGTTGGCATGTTTTCAGAATAGAAAGCTTCGGAAGCCATTTAAATCCAGTGTACAGTGCATCATTGGGTGATGGCGACACTAGAGCCCTTCATCTGAGAGCTTTCTCATAGATACAGATCCTCCCCTGTGAGTGGATTTTATTTTTATTTGTAAATATGGATTGCCTTGTTTGGTGCTTCTGACAAATCACTCCACATGTCACCCCACTCAGGGGCCAGTACCTGTTGAATTCTGTGATGGCTATCCACTGGGTGTGCTTATATGGTCTTACCCAGGGAAGACCACCAAAGAAGGCTAGCAAAAAAAAAAAAAAATTCATTTTCAAGTATATCCCTAGGATGCTCAGTGCTGGTGTCTCAGCAGAAGCTTTGGGAGCCAGCTGGCAAATCCACATTTTATTTTTTTCAAGTGGAAGTAGCCAAATAAAGTGTTAAGTTTCTCTGGAGAATGTCATGATGTGAAAATTTAAAATTAAACCCCATGACCTCTTACAGACCACAAGTTTCTCTTTATAGTTACTTTATTTTTTTAAGTATTCTTTTCCTTGTGCTCCCAGGACCTCATCAACATAAAGAGATTTAAAATGAATTCTTTTCAATAACCAAAAATGAATAAGAACTTATGTGTGGATACAATGCAAAGAAATTTCATTTAAGTCAGAAGCTGTATGAGAGAGAACACACAAGACATAATACAACACTGGCTCATTATCTTGATGCTATTGTTTCTGTTCCATTTATCCCTGAGAGTTTAGATTTTGGAGTGTTCCAAAATCTAATTGTCTTCTAACATCCTCCTTAGGAGTAACACACTGAAATATATGATCCCTTCACAATTATAATAGTCCATTTCAAGAACTTTTTCCTTTTATTTTTCTGTTTTGTTTGTTGTGTCACACCAAAATCCTAAACCATTTTAAATCCCTCCATATTTTACATCACGTACGCTAAATAAAGCCAGTCAACTATAACTCTAGTTGGAAATCTAGAAGTATAACATTCCAACTAATGCTTTTTAAATTTCGTGGAAATCCCACTTACAGTATATCATCACATCCTTGACCTTTCTTAAGGCAGGAGAATATAAAAGAAGGAAATGATCAGAAGTTAATTAACCTGTATTAACACTTTGTGGTCCGCTCGCGTATTAGTACATGTTTTTGTCACCAGCATCAGGTGGCCGCTCACGTATTAATACGTGTTCATCTAGTCTCTGATTTTTCACACCACGGTGGATTTATTTGGAACTATTAGCTATTTCTTTGATCGTACTCAGTCTAGAAGCTTTACACATTGTTTTGTTGAAAGTGTAAGGTGTTTTCTGAGAGATATTACAGTTTTTTATTATCCAGTAGTTCAGGAGTTGTGTGTGTTTTATTGAATGCTTCTATCATTCATGCGGTGGCACAGAAAATGGCCAGCCCCAAGGGCTGGTAAATTTACAGGGCACCGGCACACAAAGTGTTAAAGTTTACCAGAGATTAGGCACAATTGCACAGATTTCCACTTAATCTTTGCAGGGTCCCCTTGGGTTGTTTTTTTTTTTTTTTCCTTCTAGCTTTTAAAGTGCAATCTTCTGAGGCTCAAAAAGTAAAGTTGTTCCACAGGTTCAGGTGCAGCAGAAAGCAGAACCAGGTTGAGAGTCCACAACTACTGTCCTTTGGCGCTCTGTCCCTCCATCACACCAGCTCTCTTAAGTTTTTTGTTCAAGTGAACCTTGGAACTTGAAAATGTATAATATCAACTAACCAGAACCAGTCATGTTGCTGTCTTTGTGGTTGCAATGACTGAGCTTCTTATATAATTCTAAGTTTATGTTCCAAGGGATCTGTGGAGTAGCCATTCCGTCTGGTTAAACTTTTGCACTGGTTTACTATCCTAGTTTAAATG